>CAWUFW010020596.1:0-146650 GCA_963921515.1 Calotriton arnoldi | reverse complement strand
TGTGTTGTGTCTGGGGTTCTGGCCTTTGTATTTTTTGTTTGTCCGGGGGGTGTTTTCGGGATATGTACTGTGCTTGTGTATTTGTGCGTGCCTTGCTGTGTGGACTTGTTGGCCATGTTGTGTGCTATTGGTTTTGTGTGCGGATGGTTTCTGTGCAGGTACGTGGGCGCCATGGCTTCTGCCGTGTCGATTCTCATCGGCGTTGTTTGCGCTGGCGGGCGGTATATTTGTGGTTTTTCCGCGCTCATGTCGGTGCGATCGTAATTTCACGTGCGGTGTGTCGGCCGTGAGAGCGGGCGGTTTTGTGTTATCGTGCGTGTTTCCGTCCGTGGCGGGCGGTTTGTCTCCGACTCGGACGTTGGCGGGCGGTATTTTGTGTGCTTTTTCCGCCGATGGCGGTATTCGGTTTGTGTAATCGTAATGGCGTGGTCGGTGTTCAGGCGGTGTGTGCGGGCGGATTTTTGCCGCTTCCATGCCTGGCGGAATTTTTTGCGCCGGGTATCGTAATGTGCCCCTTAATTCCTTAAGGCTGAAATTTAATACATGGGTGTGCAGATTTATTTCACATCACAGCTCAGGGTTGTAATAGTTACAACATATCCCTTGTACATGAATGCTGAAGGAGCACTGCTGTCACTCGGGCAATGCTAATGTCACTACAAACTGCCTGTATGATGTACAACAAGATGCTGCATTAGGTATTTCTCTGGTGGTGTTAAGCTGGAATCAACTGTATTTGTAGAATATGTCCCGTATGTTCTTGTCCGCTCATTTGAAGGCACGGTTTTTAACCTGCTCCACAATCACTCTAGTATATTGATTTAAGTGAGATAAATCAATGTTTTAAAAGGTACTCTGCAGGCAAATCCACCTCTTGGTGCTGGACATTGTTGATCACAAAATGAGGGTTAGAAGAAAAAATAATAGTAAAATGGATGCCTTTTAGAACTTAAGCAAGTGGAGATAAATTGGAAAGGCCGTATTCCTAAGGAGTTATAGTTGATGGTGGATATAGTTAATTGGTAAATATTTCAGGAGGAGCAATGTAACATTTTGAAAAGGCTATGAGATACATCAAAGCAACAAAAAGAAAATGGTAATTTCTGGTGGTATATATTGCATAGGAGACTAGTCTTGTGGCCATGCTCCTGCCCGTTGCGGTCTTTGTGAGGAGATAAGGAAGGTTTCATAGATCATAAGGGCCAGTTATAGACAGCATCCTACTGGGGGAAGTTGCTACTCCTACCAGAGGTGCCATTTAAACTGATCCATTTTCAATAGGAAAGAGTCAAGTGCCACATGTGTGTGTCCAGGGCCAGCTTTAGTGCTGGCGGTGCCCAGTAGACAATCTTTTTTTGTGCTCCCTCCCCTCTAATGACCTCCTTCTCCACGAATTCCCTTACAACCACCATCCAAAAGTGCCTGTCATCTCTCCATAGCCCCTCTCGCACTTGAATTTCATTTTTTTATAGCGTTATTCATACAGAATCGGCGTCAGCACACTTTACGTTATGTGGCCACATTATAGGCCTGGGTGGAACACCACCATTTTACAGGCTCACATTTTTAAGTTGCCTTCTTTCTTAAACACGGTGACATTTGACACACATTCATTTGCGTACCTGTGCTGGATTATATTCTCTGAAACCAGCTTTGCTTACATTTCCACTTCGTAGGCAAATTATCAAATAGCTTGCAAGGGCTAAGTTCACTACGCAAAATGTTATTTATTATTGTCGGTTTGACAACAGAGCTATCACAGTAAAATAAACAATAGTGGCCTGACTGGGGCTTTGGCATGCCTACATGGATAATGTTTATTATATAAATGACATCACTCCCTTGTTTAGACAGAGGAGCATTTTGCTGGAACTGAGAGGTCGTCCCATGCCGGAATTGCTGCCCAGCTGATTCCTGTTTACCTCATGTGAGGGATGCTGCCCAGCTCTCCACCAAGACGGGCACCCTGATGACACTTACCCACAGGTAACGGGGAGTTAGGGCACTCTACAGGGATTTGCCAGATTCACCCAAACCAGGCACACTAGGATTAGGATAGGTAGAGCTAGGTAGGAGTCTAATATATTACAGTACTTTTTGCAAGCATATCTCCTCTATAATAAAAAAAATGTTTGAAGTGTTTATCTTTTTCACCATTCTTGTTATGCTAATAACATTAGTCTGATTCCTTTTATTGATTATTGCAGTGCACGTACTTTACTCAAGAATCACAATGCTTCAATAAAAATAATAGAACTGCATGTTGTGTATTTCTTGTGTATCTCTTTGGGTATGCATGAGTAACCACATGAAAAGGTTTCTAGATCTGTTACCACGGTTTCCTTGGGGAGTCACGGTTCTCATGTTCTGAGGTTGCACAGTCCATTTGTTACCTTGTCAGGTTAGAGTACAGATGGTGCACTGTGAGCTAGCAGGACTAAGGCCAACATATCCAGATGGTGTGCGTGGAGTCAGTCTCGCACAGTTCTGATGTTTATGTTGTCCAACAAATGCACAGTTTTTACTGAGAAAGTATAAACCATATGACATGGTGGTGCCAACGTTCTAGCTTGGGTTCTTATTTAATGCCTCGTCTGAGTAGTTTTCTTTGTATACCCAAAGACCCCTAATCACCTCTTAACCAGAGACGTCCATGGTATAAGGGAAAACCCCTCCTCAGCTGAGTAGGTAAACCCTCTGCATTGGCTGTAGGTTGTTCAAGCTAGGACCTTTCAAAGGATCACCCCATAGAGGTACCCTCCTTGAATTCCACATATTCATATGGCTGACGACGATGCAATTAACATACCAGTAAACTGCAGACATGCGGTTACACAAATGCTGCAACAATGTGGATTGCCCCTTTCGGGTGGAGATGTTACCTTCATGGTTGAGGCCCATGAAGCATTTAGGATAGAGGTATTCTATTCATGGGTTAAATTCCCAGCAGCAGAAGCATGAACAAGACAGTTTCAAACATTCACTGAGGCTGCAGTTTCTAACAAGTACACAGCTCATGAAGCTCTAGAAATACCAAGAACATAACAAGAACACCAAAATTGGTTTGAAGGTGCCCTACCACATAGAAGAAACAATGTTAGACCAGGTCTCCTTAGCAATGAGGGAGAAACATGGCCAGTTTTAGCTGGTTACACACCCTATCCAGATATAGAAAATCTGACAGCTCCAGACCTACGTATACTATACACAGATCTGATTAGAACATACAGATGTTTGACACTATTTGTCATGAGAACAATGACAATAAATCCTGCAAGGGCTACTGAAGCTGCACAACCACAATTGGGTATGCCTGGAGTTAGTTAAATGACCATCAATGCAGTCATGGGCAAAATTCCCATCAAATTGGAGGAAATTCCTTTCTGGATTCCACAAAAAACAAGCCAGTTTGAAGATTTGTTTACCCATACAAGACCTCAGAAAAAGCACAGAATCCTCACAATATGCTTGCCAATGTGGCTGGCTCCCACGGTGAAAAACTGTGTCACTTGGGGTACAGTGTTTGCTGCAGTGTATGCTAGAACATACGGTACACCCTTATTAGCTGTTTTGCCAGAAGTGCTTAAACAGATCCAAAATGTGTATGAGGCAGCTCCTGCCTTGGATTTGGGTATGAAATTATGGGCAACTTTGCCGCAGTATCTGCCAGCATGTTGAGTAATATTAAAGGAGGAGCAGCATCATTGGCTACATGCCAGCAACTTACAAATATGGCTCTGTGACAACAGGAGCACGAATTACCAAACATTATTGAGGAGACCTATGCTTCAATAGGTAGAGATCATTTGAGAGCCAGACCTAGAAAACCACAAACTAAGGGTAATTCTGAAAAGGATAACTCGAAGCAGGCATCAGACTCTTCTACTAAGGGGTCGATTCCGATCTCGGTTGGAAGGCCTCCGAATCGGATTTGGCTTCACCGGATCCGAGTCGGAGGCTTTGTTTCCGACCGAGTCGTACAGAGGTCCGGACGCCCAAGTATGATGCGAATGAACGCGAAATCGCCGACCGAATCGTTTCCGGGTCTGAACCGCTCCGTATGACTCGCTCGCACTCGATTCATAACGCGCAATGGAGACGTTTTACGACCGAGCCAGTACGATGCACGGAGTCTCCGGGACGAAAAGACTCCGGGAAGCGGACTTCGGGGGTCCGTGCCGGACCCCCTTTGCCCGTAGCCTTATGAGTCGGACACAGGGGGTGACCCAAGGGTCCCCCCTACACATGCATGTACGGTGCGGGCGTGAGCGAGGCGTCTCCGCGATAGGGGGCACACTTCTCCAAGACGTGCTATTGTCACACTGGGAGTCTATGTACGCGTCGTACAACAGGCTCCCATTGACTTCAATGGGGCTCCGAGCGACACGAGTCCATCAGCGCTCGATTGCATCGTACTCGCTCGCTCGGAGCCAAGGGGCACGAATCGGTCGGATATCGCTCCGGGATCGTGTCGGACGGAACGGTTTCTGACCCGGATCGGAATCGGCCCCTAAGAAGTAAGTCTGGGCGGTGAACTCCGCTGTGCACGCAGAGTTTGCGGAGATTTCCGCACTCCGCATTACATGGAGCTCGCGGAGTTCTGAAAAACTCCGCGCTGCGTAGTGGAGCGGAGTTTTTTTCCTCACTCAAGTTTGTCAACGTCAAGTTGGTGAGCGCTAGCGAGGAAAATCCACTTCCCGGCGAGATTTTTCCTCGTTCGTGATCGTCAACATCAAGTTGGCGAGCGCGAGCATGGAAAATCAACCTCCCAGCGAGATTTCTCAATGCAGGCGGTCAGATTTCTCATTGCGAGTGGTCGCATATGCTCGCGACTGCTCGGTTTGAGAAACTGCCCGCTCGTGTTGAGAAAGCTGCGCTCGAGTAAAAATCTACTCGAGCGGCAGAAAGGAAGCAGCGCCCGTTTGCACTGTGCATGGTGCAGTTTGCGATGATTGCACAGTGCAGACAAGCACCTGGCACTGGAAATCACCGCGAACAGCACTTATCCAATGCACTCTGCCGCTTGCAGAGCTCCGCGTATCGTGGCGGAGTTTTTTTTGCACTTCGCGGAGTTCCGCATAGCAGAACTCTACGAACTCTGCCCAGGCTTACTAAGAAGTCAGATAATTAGAAAAATAAATAAAAGACTAAAGCATGGGGTGGTTCTCCTCAACAGGAGTCCACTGAAAAACGATATAATCCGTGTAACCGTGAAAACATTAAATCGCCTGATAGGTATCAGGATACTGATGCATGTTCCTCTCGTTCCTTTCACGATTCATCCTACAAATGCTCGGAGAGAGGGGGACGATGGGAGTGCAGATCAGAGGAGTATGTGAATCCAAAGAAGAACTCACAACACTAATCTGACTTTATAAAAAAGGAAGACAAACCTAAACAGTCCTCAATTCAAAAATAAGAAGGTGGCTGGCCTTAAAATCAAGCATGCCACAGATATTGAGGACACTGTTTCTGAGTGGGGAGTGGGCTTTGACTATGCTGGACAACGCAGCAGAAGTCTCTATTGTTCGTCAGAGTCTTACGGACTGTCTGGCAGAAGTAGCAACGAGTGACTATATCCAGGCGGAAGCACGGGATAGGAGAGTGAGTGTCCCGTATCAGCTGTATGAGATGTAACTCCAAATGGAGGGGGATATACAACATCCCATAAAAGTTCTCTTTTGGGAGAACTTGTCACTCGACTATGACATTCTCTTGGCTGAAAAGGATTGGCCACCAGAGTTTGTTATGGACTGCCCTGAGGGAGAAATAAATTTTACCTGCTTTTTCCGACCTCGTCCCAGATACAGTTAAACATTCATGCGCCAATGAGTGGGCTTTAGTGCAAGCTGCAGCTTTATACCGCAACCTTGTGGGGTGGGATGACTGTTCCCCTTATCACATTATTCCTGTGAGAACAACCCCACAACTGAAAATACAATACCCCATTAAAAATGAGGCTAAAAAACAAGTTAGAGAGATATTCACACAACTTAAATACCAAGGTGTATTGGAAAGTTTCACCTCCCCTATAAATAATCTTTTGTTTCCAATAATGAAACCAGACCATTCATATTGTTTAGTGTTAGGTTACAGACACTTGAACACCGCCACACACACATACCCTGTACAAAACGTGCACAGCGCGGCACTAATGAACAACATAGTGCAAAAAAGATGCAAAACAAACTTAGATATCTCAAATGGATTTTTTTTTCTGCCAAAATACAGCGCTTGAAAGCAGGTACTTGACCGCATTCAGTGCACAAAAGCAGTTCTGTTGATTGCCCCAAGGGTATTAGACCAACCCATAATTATTTTCACCCGGGGTTCCAGAACATTTGAGAGAATTTGATGACCAGGCAGGGAAACAGCCATAACAACGCATGCCTTACATCGCATGCCTTTACAACGCGGTCGTTACAACAACCACGTTGTTACAACGTGAACCATTACATCGCAAGCCGTTTCAACGACTTGCTGTAGGGGGCACACTGGTGTTGGATTCAGAATCCAACACCTTCCCTGCTGTTGCACAAACTGGAGTAGGAATAGTAAATTATACTATTCCTTAAGTCCATCCTGCCCCCTACAGCAAGTCATTAAAATGACTTGCGATGTAATAGTTTGCGTTGTAACAACGTGGTCATTGTAATGATGGCGTTGTAAAGGCATGCGATGTAACGCATGAGAAGTAAAAGTATATATTCGACCAGGCATTGTCCTTTGTCAATGACATGTACTTGATGGATGATGACCTCTCAACACACTCAGCTACAGTAAATGGCCTAGTTTTGGGATTTGCTCACATGGGCTGCAAATTTAATTTTAAAAAAAAAATCAAAAATAGCCTACCTCAGTGTCCTGTTCCTAGGATAGAGTTGTCAAGTGAAGGCAGAAACCTAGCGACACTTTTCCTCAAGAAGTGTGCGCTTCTACAACTATCAAACACAATAAAGAAACTCCTAAAACTGCATTTAATATTTGTAAGTCACCCCTACAGCAGGCCTTGTGCCCCTAAGGCAGGGGGCATGAGCAGATATGCCACTGTGCTGGCCAGTTCAATTACTGACATTACATGTAAACAGGGAAGCCATTTTAAGATATGTACTGGGCACTGGTCAAAATGAGTTTCCCAGTCACATAATGGCTTCACTGAAACCCATGGTGTTTGTTATCAAACACCTCATATCAATAAACCCACACTGATGGATTTATTAATACGTACACCCAGAGGGTACCTTAGAGGTACCCCCTGAAAACCTACCGACCTCTAGTTTATTGGCTGACTGGTCCTGTCAAGCCTGCCACCACAGATTCCTTTCTGACCCCCTGAAGGTGAGAGCCCATGCTCTTGGAGGCCTGAAACAATTCCTGCTCTGGCAGCAGTTGTTGTCACCTCCCCCAAGCAGGGTGACTGGTAATCTGCATATCAAGGCAGGAGGCTTCAAAGACCTCCATCGCCTGTGATATGCAACCCTGTCTTCCCCCAGACAGGGGAAATGCCATCCCCTGCCCAGGGCCCATTTGGCACCTGGACAGGCGGGAAAATTAGCTAGTTAGGAGTGTGTTCGCCATCAGGCTAGTACCACCCCAAAGGTTGGATACCTGAAGTGAACACGACTAGGAAAATTCCACCATCTTGGTTTTTGTTGAATTTAGGTCTTCTGGGTTAGGGTTATGCCCACTTCTCACAGGAAGTGGTTATATAGAGGGTGTGGTTACCCTGAAGGTAGGGAGCCCATTGGCGACTACCTGACATTCCCTGTAACAACCCTAAATACAGTATTTAGGTGGCACCCTAATGCCAGCACCTCATATTCAATGGACACAAAGAAGTGGACAAACAAGATTGCTGACCCAAGAACAAAGTAGCAACAACTGACTTGACGCTAACCCTGCCAGCCTGCCTGCTGTTTCCGACCCTCATAGAGAAACCGACTCGTCCTGCCACTGTGCAGACTCCAAGAAACCCGAAGGGCTGCCAATGCTTTACAAAATGCCAGAGAATTCACTTGGAGTAGAGGAGCTACTCCCCTGCAGCCACAGGCACCAAAAAAGCAAGGTCCGGTTCACCGTCCTGCCACTTACCGGGACTACAGATGCTGCAGCTGCCTAGAAAGAGAGGTCGCCATGCTCCCAGCGGTCAGATCCGTCTTCCCTCCAAGTTGTGGGGACGTCAGGACCGACTGGAGCTGCCAGCACCAATACCCAAGGTACCGGACCCCTTGCAGCAACCAAGGATTGTAGTGTCAAGTCCAGACACCAACAGAGAGGAAGACCGACCTGTACTTTGAGGGACTTCAGAGACAGTGAGACTCACATGGAGAGTGGCCCAGCTGTCCTGTTTGCCCTCTTCTGCAGAACTAAGCCAAAGAGAGAGCCTTCGACCTCCACCACCAAACACCTCGAAGTGCTTCTGCACTCGCCCCCCACAGCCTGAATCCGAGAGAGGTGATAGTGCCAACTAGGTCCTGAGACCCTCAAAGGCTGAGCCCACCCCTGGGTTTACCCAGACTGTACTCCCAGTCACCGCCTGCAGCCTCTTTGTACAGCCCCCACAACCCCCTAGTGTCTCCCACAGAATGAACCCAACACCTAAAAGCACCACCACACCGAGCCCTACAGCCCGAGGAGAAGTGGACAAACAGTGTCCCTACGTGCCTGAGCATCTCAAGGACTGAGCCCCCATGTGGGTTCACCCGGAGTGGCCTCCCAGATCCAGCTTGCAGTCTCTTTACAACGGACCGTTTCCCATTGAAATAAATGGGGCACCTGACGCAGTAACACACCTTTGCACCGGGACGCCCCAGTTCTGCCCCGGGGGACCTGTTGGTGTTGCCTTGGACCTTGCCCCATACTTGCCTTAGGTCCAGGAGAAGGGTCCAGCAGGTGCCCGAATGCAGTGTATGTTTCCCCCCCTTGGGATAGCATTACCGCTTCAGAAATTGCACTGTGTGAACTTTTCAAACCTGTAAAAATTTATATTTCGAAAAGCACTTATGCTATTCCGATGACCTTGGTTTCTAAATTCATATAGAATCTGTGGTTTTTGTAAATTGGTGTCGGATTTCTTTGTTGAGTGTGTGTCTCACTTGCTACCTTTGTGTGTGCAATAGGTGCTTGGCACTAATCCCTGATGGGCCTACCTGCTAGCCCACACTACCACAAAAGAAAGCATTTGGGTTATCATTTGTGCCTCTGTCAGCCAGTTGGGGTTTGCCTGGACTCTTTACACGCTGTACCTCATTTTGGTCCACTGTGGAGAGAGCCAGCTTCCTCCATCCTCAATATCACTTGTAAAGAGGTTTAGGGGCCGAAACCGATTCGGGCCGGAAAAAATACCGACCGACTCGGTACGGGATAATAGTCCGACCGACACGAACCGGCGTTGCCCGACCTGGGAAGTACGATGAAATGCATGGGAATCACGACCGACTCGCACGGAACTCAAGGCGAACGACCGACCCGGCCGGAAACAAGCTATCCGGCCGGGAAACCATGCGAATCGAACCGACCGACACGCATCAGGAAATAATCCGAACTAAACGTACCCGCGAACTCCGACCCGCGCAGTACAATGCAATGGGTGCAAAAGCAGACCGATTCGTACGGAGCCCAAGCCGTACGACCGACACGCATACCAAACCCATTCGAACAAACACAATACTCCGCGACCGACGCGTACGCCGCATATGAAACTGAGCTGAAACACAGCGGGAACGACTCGGAGAGGCGCGCACGAGACAACTGCAACGTCCTACTCGGTCAGAAGAACGACTCCTACATGCACAATAATCACAAATGAAAAAATACAAAAAAAGGGCCAAACAAGCAATGACAAAGCCAATAAATACAGGGGGAAACAAAATGGAACAAGGACACACCCCCAACTCCACCTACATAAAGCCCACAAATCCCTACCATGATCCTTTGCAAATCCCACTGACCTGCCAGCACAGAACACCATCACACAGCAAACACAGTCACACACACAGCTCATCCAACACAAAAGCCACACACCATTAGCACCTCAACAAATAGCACCCTCACACACACACAGCAAAACCTACACACACACACCCTCACTTGCACACACACACATCAATCACCACCACCACCACCCATCACCATGCCCCTAAAGAAGAATCCAAAGTTCCTAGATAGTGAATTGGAAGTCATGGTAGACGAGATCCTGAGGGTAGAGCCACAGTTGTTTGGCACATTGGTCCAACAGACCCCCATGTCGCAGAAAACCAAGATGTGGGCCAGGATCATCGACAGGGTGAACGCACAATCACCATGTTTGCACACAAAGGAAGACATCCAGAACAGGTGGTATGATGTGCGCAGGAGGGTCAGAGACCTACTCAAGAAGGATTACCTCCTGAGCCAGCACACCGGCAGTGGCCCTCCTGCAAAACCAGTATATCTCAGGCCCTGGGAGGAGAAGGTGCGGGCCATCCTACCACCAGTGAGCGTATATGGACTAACAGACATCCCAGAGCCTGGTGAGTACACAACTAATATACACAATATTGTGTGCCAATACACCCACATCACTCTCAAGGGGACAGTCAAACCATCCACCCCTAGCAAATCAACAGCAACCAAAAGATAATCATCCCAAGATGTGTATGTCAGTTAGATAAACACAATACATGCCATCTCATAGTGATATGTCACTGTGTCATGACATGTACAAACATAACAACAAATAGAGCAAGGCAGTGGCACAAATATAACCAACAAACACTGCCTGATATTTTTCCACCACTAGAACACCACCTCACAGGGAAGCTCACTTAAAGGAAGGAATTCTGTGTATGCTGGTGAAGTTAGTGTAGCCAATAGCATGATTGGAGTTGGAGTCACAGATACTGCTCACCCTCACAATTGGCCCATCAACACCACCCTGAACCATGCTCACATCACAGGGAGTGGATAAGGACTGACAAGATGGCTGACACTGGCTACTGCTGTGGGGAGCACAAGGCCCTGCTGGGAACTGTGCACCAACAAACAGCACAACACCACTGCCTGACATCCTGATAGCCAACTTGCACTCTCTGCAATGCAAGCACGTTGCATGGTGGGATATCTGGCTTGCTGGGATGGAGGACTCACAGCACTGACCATAGTTACAAGCAGCTCACCTCACACCCCCCCTCAACACAAACTCCACATAACCCACCTGGGAGAATGCAATGCCTCACATACCAAATGAAGATCCCACAAAGAACCACCACCCTGAGTAATGCTGTGTGAAGCACAGGGACACACCTGGGACTTGTAGCCAAACAAACGCAAGGACAACACTGTCAGCCTTCCTGTCAGCACAGGCACACTACCCCACAGGGAAGCAGAGTCCAAAGGAAGGAAGTATGGGCATGCTGGGAAGGGGGGTGTAGGCAATTGCATGATGGGAGTTGGAGTCACAGATACTGCTCACCCTCACAATTGGCCAATCAACACCACCCTGAACCATGCTCACATCACAGGGAGTGGATAAGGACTGACAAGATGGCTGACACTGGCTACTGCTGTGGGGAGCACAAGGCCCTGCTGGGAACTGTGCACCAACAAACAGCACAACACCACTGCCTGACATCCTGAAAGCCAACTTGCACTCCCTGCAATGCAAGCACGTTGCATGGTGGGATATCTGGCTGGTTGGGAAGGAGGACTCACAGCATTGACCATAGTTACAAGCAGCTCACCTCACACCCCCCCTCAACACAAACTCCACATAACCCACCTGGGAGAATGCAATGCCTCACATACCAAATGAAGATCCCACAAAGAACCACCACCCTGGGTAATGCTGTGTGAAGCACAGGGACACACCTGGGACTTGTAGCCAAACAAACGCATGGACAACACTGTCAGCCTTCCTGTCAGCACAGGCACACTACCCCACAGGGAAGCAGAGTCCTAAGGAAGGAAGTACGGGCATGCTGGGAAGGGGGGTGTAGGCAATAGCATGATGGGAGTTGGAGTCACAGATACTGCTCACCCTCACAATTGGACCATCAACACCACCCTGAACCATGCTCACATCACAGGGACTGGATAAGGACTGACAAGATGGCTGACACTGGCTACTGCTGTGGGGAGCACAAGGCCCTGCTGGGAACTGTGCACCAACAAACAGCACAACACCACTGAATGACATCCTGAGAGTCAACCTGAACCCACTGCAAGGGTGGCATGCTTCATGGTGGGATAACTGGGCCAGGTGGAGAAGGATGGCCAGATGTCCACCAAATACAACCAATGCTGGCCATGCACACACCTCAACATTCATATTGAAATGCCCCAGGTATGCATGACAATGTGCTACACCAATATCAACCTCTTACTGTGACAACTTAGGACAATGCAATGTACATGCCCGCATCCAGAGGTACAGTCACAACTGTCAGGTGTGTGAACCATTGATGTCTGTAGAAACATTACATACAATGTGTGTCTCTTCCAAATACAGGTGACGATGATGGGGACACAGCAGCAGGCGAGGAGGAGTCCCTGTCCCAGGCTCCGGGGGACACAGAGCTCACTGGTGTGGAACAGCCTCTGCCCTCCTCGGATGGCGAAGACCTACCTGGCACCTCCGGTGTGAGTCATCATGCAGCACCAGCTGGACCAACATCTGCACCCCCTGCACCCACCCCTCCAACAACTGCCAACATACAGACCACCCCCGCCGACACGGATAGACCAAGGACCACCGCTGACAACAGCACAGGGCCCCAGGCCCACCGTGGAGCAATGGATGACAACACCACTAACAACCCCCAAGTGGGCCTTGGGTCACCTGTGCGTGCCACCGCAGGTCCTGCACGTGTCGCCAGGGGTGGTGGGAGGGGTGGTAGACATAGGTCGCTGCTTTCAGAGGGGTCTGGACTTCATGATGACCCACAACTGGCACGCATCGCTGTTGCGTACCAGGATAGCACCGGAGAGGTCAGACAGGTAGTGGGGATCCTCAAGGACATACAACAGCAGCAGGCTGCCCATCATGCCCGCTTGGACTCCCACATGGCCCGTGTGGAGACACACATGGCCCGTGTGGAGACACACATGTCGGGCATGGAGTCCAAGTGGGACACATTGCAAGAACTCACAGCGGTGCATAGGGACATATTGACATGCCTCCGCCAGATTAGCACCAACATGGCCACACCTCCCTGTGTGCCCACAACATCTGGTGCTGCAACAACTGACACCGCCACAGGGAGGGAGGAGGACTCTGGCGGAGAGTCCCCTGCACCGCCGCAGCCTGCACGTGAGGGTCCCCCCCCAAAGAAGAGAGGTCGTCCGAGGAAGGAAAACTGAGAGGTTGATGGCCACGTACATCCCCCAGGAAGCCAACACCTGTTCCGGAAATTCTCCCTTGTGTGCAATCGTTTCACCCTGTCGAATGCAACACTACTTTCCCACATGACATGGGGAGTTCAAGTTGGACTAATGTATCATATGACTGTGGACTTCACTCAGGACATTTCTGCTACCAAGACTTCCAACTCATCTGGGAACTTTGGATCACAATCCCAATGTACAGCACCCACCATCCTGTGCACTATACACACACACATTTCTGTAAATAAAATCACTAGTACACCATACTTGCCACTGTTGTTATTCAAATGTGGATACTGTTATGGTGATGATGTTCTGCTAAATTACACTGTGTATGCTAACTGCTACAGCAAGTACAACACCGTCGTGTGAGTCATGGTGACGTGACACATATGAGGGAGACACACCACTAGGGCTACACAACACAGACACCAGGGCCATCGGACTCATCGCCCACAGTGATGTTGCCAGGATATACAGTGGAATGCACAGACACCACACCTATTCAGAGTCTGTGTCAACTAGCCCACAGGTGCAGTAAGCAAATGTCAGTCAGATGTGTGACCACAGACAACGCACATCCCAAAGTGAAGCACAGGTTTATTACACATTTGCAACATGTTGTTTCCACTACAAATGCAAGGTTTACCTACGTGGCAGTGGCCACACAGTCAACAAGTGCAGAAGATATGAAGTCCAGGGTTGTGTGGCACATCACTTGTAGGCCAACTACTGCTGCCACCCTGAAAGCTGAATCATGGTGTCGGGGGATCCAAGTTGACCAAAGTACTCAGTAAGCACCCTGTGAAGGACAGACATGACACACAGTTATAATCACTGTAGAGCAGGACAGTACTGCAATACTCATGCCCAATACATGTCACAAGACAACTACACAAAACCAAGTTAGCATATCAAAACTGTTGGGGAGTTCAGACTACCTGGAAGGACACATTGCTGCACGCATCCAGTCAAGTAGCACATGGCCACACTCAAACAGCACCAGAGCACCACCCACACATATCATGCAAACTCACGTCATTCACATTACATCTCCCTGGATACTCACATTCAGCTGAAGAAGTTGGTGATGAGCTGTGTGCGGACATCACCATCATCATCATCATCATCACTGGCATCGTGGTCCAGGCCAGGATCCTCCACAGGTGGCGGACGTTGGTCATCGTCATCCAGGATGAGAGGCAACTCCTTCCGCACTGCCAGGTTGTGTAGCATGCAGCAGACGATGACAATCTTGCACACCTTTGCTGGGGCATATGGGAGGGCCCCTCCTGTCTTGTCCAGGCAGCGGAAGTGGCTCTTCAGGAGACCAAAGGTCCGCTCTATCACTCTCCTGGTCCGACCATGTGCCTCATTGTAGCGCATCTGGGCTGGTGTCACAGGGTTCCTGAGGGGTGTCAGCAACCACGGCATGTTGGGGTATCCGGAGTCACCTACGGACAGACAAGTGCACATTAGCTGATTTGGAAAAGTGGGTGGAATACTACAGATCAGAACACACACAATGGTACAAAGTCAGTACACACCGACAAGCCAGGCACGCTGGTTCTGCATCTGTGCCATCATCCTCGGGATGCGACTACTCCTCATCACGTAGGCATCGTGTGCTGAACCAGGGAAACGGGCGCACACATGTGTGATGCTCATATCTGCTATACATACCACCAGAGCATTGATCGAATGGTAATGTTTACGGTTCCGGTATGCCTGCTCATGTGCCTGTGGTGGTATCAAAGTCACATGTGTCCCATCAATGGAGCCAATGACATGTGGCATCCTCCCCAGGGCATAGAAGTCACTCTTGACGTCAGTGAGTTGTTGACGTGTTGGGAAATAGATGTACTGGTTCAGGCATCTCAACATTGCCTCCAAAACATCGCGTAGCACACGGCTGAACATAGTCTGTGACATCCCACCGGCAGTCGCAACAGTGTGTTGAAAGGTACCGGTGGCAAAGAAGTGTAGAGCTGCCATTACCTTCACCTTGGGGGTCAGCGCCATAGGGTACATCCGGCCAGGTTGCAAATGTGGTGCCAAGCGCACTGCCAAATCCTCAATCAGCTGCCTGGTGAAGCGGTACCGTCGGATGCTGTCACGTTCCACCATCGTTGCCAGGTCAGGAAATGGTCTATGGACAGCTGGAGCCCTGCAGTGCATAGGTTGAAGGAAGAAAGATTGTCAGTCACCCCACATATGTGCCATTCACCATACTCAATTTCACATGATACATCATTACGTGACACAAGTACTTGATGTGTGTGCCGTTCTGTCGGACATAACTCGCACCTACATGGCCATCATCTAACTTCTCAGTACAACATGTGTGCACAACAGGTACCAGGTTGTGCTATGGGAAACCATTAGGCTGTGTCACAGTACCCATTTACTGCTGTCACGTTCCACACACACCACAGTGACATGTCTGGACAGATGCACCACAGGCATCACAGATCATTGATAGGTTGATTCCCAGTGACCCTCTCTTGCCACATGGCCACTGGAATGACATGGCGTATCATGTACACGTCAGATAAACAAACATGACTCCCACAGGTAGTGGCCCCTGTCGCATCCGCAGGACAGACATGGACGCCAGTGACGCACAACATCAAAGTCCATGCACAAACAACGTTGATGTGGACACTGTCTCCCATCGTGCACATGGAATCAGTGACATCGGAAACACAACATGCACACAGACTGTGGAGGGACATCACTATTGTGGCAATGGGTCATCCTGTGACGTACATGCCTTCCCACATGGGACTCTGGGGGTATGTGACATGTCATACATATACACAACCTGGAAATGTGACCATGCCACATGCTCCAAAATGAACTGTTTCACATCACAGTGGTCATGTGCACAACACACCAAGGACCCTGTCCCCATGAACACATGCACAGCCTGGGTGTGGCTGCCCACAAGTGCCACCACAAAAACCACATGTTAACCCCCATACACAGAGAAGGAAATGCAGCCTTACATGCCTCAGGAAACAGTGTGGACTGGGTGTGGTGTTGTAGGTGTGCCCCTGGGTCTCTGGCAGGTATATGTGGCTGGCATATGTTCACCAGTGACAAGCATGGTGACATATGCGACTAACCTGTACAGGTACGCGTTGTACAGCAATGGACCGATCGGTGTTCCCGGCCGGCCCATTGCATATGATGTGTGCGGGTACGCGTTGTATCCTGAAATACGCGTTGTACAGCAATGGACCGATCGGTGTGCCCGGCCGGCCCATTGCATCTGTTGTGAGCGGGTACGCGTTGAACAGCAATGGACCGATCGGTGTGCCTGGCCGGCCCATTGCATATGATGTGTGCGGGTACGCGTTGTATCCCGAAATACGCGTTGTACAACAATGGACCGATCAGTGTGCCCGGCCGGCCCATTGCATATGATGTGTGCGGGTACGCGTTGTATCCCGAAATACGCGTTGTACAGCAATGGACCGAACGGTGCGCACACATTGGCTGGGGCCTGGCATGGCAACGGACGCGTTTTCGAAGCTCCAACGAGTCTGATGCAGTGAATTCAGTTGGCCAGCCACAACAATGTTGCAAAATCATGGGTGTCATGAAGTTGAAGATTTGAAGGATGCTGTGGGCGTGTATTAGTGCTGCTATTCCATGGATTGGTCAGATTCAGAAGATGCAAACGACTTGGACCTATCACTTTGGACACATGGGACAGTATCTGCCTCTGCAGCACACATATAATGCTGGCTGTTCCCCTGAGAGCTCACTTGCCTGCACTACATGCTCCAGGACGACATCTGCCACCAACACTGCTGCTGTTTATGCATCCTCTGGCTCCTGCAATGGCACGTACTGTGGAGAGAGCCCCAGCCTTCAGCCTTGAGGAGAACCAGGCCCTGCTGGACAGCCTCCTTCCACAGTACAGCAAGCTGTATGGGAAACCAGGGGAGCAGGTGAGTGTGCTGTCCACTGCCTCACTAATTGTGCATGTTGTCTGACTAGCAGGACTTTCAGTGTGCACACCACTGGCTAGCATGCCCACTGAGTAGTTGTCACACCCCAAAGTGTGTAGTTACATGCACTGAACTGGTACAGTGCAGTAACAGTGCATTCCAACTAGGTTTACTTCCCATGCAATGATACCATGTAGTGACTGCTGGCAAACTGTTCATAGCCATTGTTGCACTGCCTGTGTACATCATATGCCCCTGTGATTGAGACATGTATATCCAACTGTGTGATGCACGTATATGTTACATGTGTAGTAATGGCCTTTTCACTTTGTCATCCTCACAGGTTGATGCCCACCAGAAGCAGGAAATCTGGCTGACCATCGCCCGGAAAGTAAGATCCGTGGGGGTCTACAGGCGCAGGATCCGCAACTGCCAGAAGAGGTGGCAGGACCTTCGTGGCTGGACCCGGAGGATCGCAAGGGTCCAGCTGAAGCTGTCGCCTCCTCGCAGGAGGGGCGGACACCGGACCCTGACCCCCCACATGCTCCGGATCCTGGCGGTGGTCTTCCCTGACCTGGATGGGCAGCTGAAGGACAGACAGCAGCAAGGAGGGGGTGAGTCCATGACTGCACTGTGCACTTTGTCTGACATGCTATGTGCCCTCCTCTGGCCTGGTTAAACTTCCACAGTACATCAGTCATGTGGTCCAGGACCCATGTCCCTTATTTGTGACATGCCCACTTCTCCTCTGATACGCATATGTGTGGCCCTTATAGTCAGGAAATTGTGTCATTTGGGGACTGTGTCATTGCATTTTGCTTTGCTCAAGGTGGGGGACAGCATTTGTTCCCGTGACTATGTTGTGCGATTCATGGGTGGGTCAATTGCTTACACAATGCCTAAGTTCTGACATGTAATCTGGGTGTAACTTTGATATGTGGTCCGCTTGCTGCTCTGACTCACCACATGTCCCTGGGGAATTTGGCACACACCCATGCTGCTGGTGGGAACAATGTTTGGGCCTCAGGAGTATGTGTATCCAGTGTGTCACACATGCTTAGCCACCTGCCTACTGTCCAGGACTCATCCCTCTTACAGGTGGAGCTGGACAGTCATGCCTACTCCAGGGCATACAATACACTCTGTACTCCCACTCCCGTGTATCATCTGGCATGTTGTGATGAGTGAAATGTACCCTCAGGTGTCTGCCTCTGTCTCATTGTGCTGTGTCTTCGTTGTCTGGACTACTGGTATGTTTATCGGTTAGGGCTCAGCATGCCATCTGAGATGTCACCATGATAGACAATACTTCTGTGACTTATAGGTGTCTGATCACTTGACTGTGCACACAGGTGTTTGTGACTGTGACTTTCAGGCAGCTGTATTGTCATTCACAGCACACTGTGAGGTGCTCATGTTCAGAGAGTTGTGTTTCATGTCCGCCATATGTCCAGTTGGTATGACGTGGACAAATAGTAGTACAGATGATGTGGTATTTGGGGGATGGACATGTGCACTTGTCAGTCACATAACTTGCATTCCCCATGCCCTCGGATTGTGACACAGTGCAGACTGTTGTTGGCTGGCTGCCATGGCCATGTGACTTGAGACAGTAATGTATGACTTTGCACGCATTCCTGTGTCATGGCATTAAACTTCCTGAGACTGATCCTGCAGGGGAGTGACATGTGCAACATGCACCCCATTGTGGCATTGACTATCCGGACATGGGTGCATCATGGTGTCTGGTGCTGGTATGCATCACATGCATTTCTATTTAGACTCTGGCCATCCCTTTATCCGGACACCTGCACTGACTCAGTGGCAAGAGATGTGATGTGTGCATGTTCACATACTTCACCCTGTTCCCTGCAATGTCCAACAACTGTGTAGGTGGTGCATGTGTCCACACTGGGGTCTTACCATCAGACAGGCACCAGACAGATGGGTGCAAGGGCAGGAGGGGTGTGAGTCCCATGGTTGACCATCAGACTGACAATTGGCTTCCCCGAATCTGTGTGAGGACTTTAGGCAATGTTCAACTAAGGATGCCAGGGCTTGCTCTGTAATGTGCTGTACTTACTGTGGTGTGTGCGGTCAGTGCAGGTGACTGATGTTTGTCTGTTTCCCTAATTGTTTGCAGATACATCCACGGCCACAGGAGGGGACAGCTCCACGGACCAGGAAGAGCAGCGGAACCAGACTGGGTCAGCATCGGACGAGTGGTCAGGAGGGACCCAGTGGCACGGAGGGCGAGGGGAGCCACACCGAGGAGTCCTCAGCACCATCCACCTCAGCTGAGGACCACAGCAGCTCGGAGGATGACTCCCTTGTGGAGGCGGGTCTCAGCAGCCACCAAAGGCCAGCTAGTCTGTCTGGCCCCGCCACCACCACCACCACCGCCCTCCCATTGGCTCCCATTCCTGAGGTCCGTGGAGGCTCCCGTACTCGGGAGCGTGTCTCCTTCGTGCCAGGCACCGCACCCCCTGCCCCTGTGTCCCCTGCTGCCCTGAGTGAGGAGTCTGTGTACCTCCTTCGGCAGCTCCATGTAGGGCAGACAGCAATGCTGAGTGTCCTCCATGCACACACCACTCTGTTGACACAGCTGGTGTCATTCATGGAGGGCATCTCAATGGGTATGTCTGCCCTACAGAGGAGCAATAAGTCCATGGACTCCTCCCTGATGGCAGCAGTGTCCCTCCTCCAACAGTCCCTCACCCCTCCCACCTCTGCCCCATCCACACTTCCTGCCCCCTACCTGTCCAAAGCACATGCACACCTGCACAGTCACCCAAACACACAGACACGAGCAGCACAGACACACCCAAGAGAAAGGCAAGACGTGCACACAAGCATCCTCAGGGGACTGATACCACAGACACAGGGGATGGGGAACACACACACACACAGGCATCCACATTCACTCCGCAGTCCTCCAAATCCTCTCCCTCCAAGACCCCTTCCCTTGCCTCGCCTGCTACCCCACCTACACAGCAGATCTTCCTGTGTGACCTCGGCCTCTTCCCCTCAGATCCTGCTGATCCAGCATACCGGGGAAGAGGAAGTCCACCCAGACAGAGGGAGTGCCCCTCGCCCCCGGACACCCTCCCCCAGGTGCAGGCAGACACAGGACCCCATTAGGAAGTCCCCCCGGACCAGGAAGAGCAAGACCCCACCACCACCACCATGCAGCTCCACCGCCCAGTCTCTCTCCTCCATCCCCCAGGCCACCACTGCACAGGTTCCCCCGCCACACCCTGCCCCAGGTTCCCCCACACACCGATACCGCATCCCCAGACTGCTTAGGCCCTCCCCCCCTGCCACTTGCTCTTCCACCCCCAACCCAGACGCCCTGCCTGTTAGTGGCACTGTTGTGGAGACCGGGTCCCCCCCTCTGTCCTGCCCACCTCATCTGCCCACCCTTCCACTCCCTTGGAGTCATGCACTGCAGTGGAGTCCACAACCACCACGTCTGACTCAGGCACTGCAGTGGGTACCCAGTCCACTACATCAGTCCAGCCCACTGCAGTGGTTGCAGCACCCACACCAACTGACTTGTGTACCACAGTGGTGCCGGCCCCCCCTGAGTCAGACACCTCCACTGCAGTTGCCGGTGACACTCCTGCACCCACCACCCCTTCACTGCCTCACTCTGCCATCCCCCGACCCTGTCCCTGCGGTGCCTGGCCTGCCCCTTGTATGCCCCTCCAAGGGGGATGTCCCCTAACAGTACCAGTGCAGGCAAGCAATGTGTGACCAGTTGTCACTTCTCACCCCGTTGGGACTGTGATTTTGGACTGGCCATTGGCCTTAGTTTCTTTTGGACTTCCGTGTTTACCCTGACATTTGCTGAATAAAGCCTCTTTTTGTTTACTTGTGGGTTGTCTTTTGATGGACATGATGTGGATGAGTAGCATCCTGCATTTGCAGTTGTAATAGTGTTCACATCAGGAAAATGAAGTGTTGCAGTGATGGACTCCATGTGGTCCATGGGATATGTGTCCTGTTGTAGTCTGGATCTATGGCATCCTTTGCTACAGTCTGAGGGTGTAATGTTCTGCATTTGACACAGGGATGTCCATTTTGCATTTGTAAATGAACATCTTTGTCTTACACTGATGCACATCTGGTGGGCTTACCACTGTTCAATGTTCCGATTTCCTTGACTGTGTGCCCAGCTCCACTGGACATGCAGTTTTGCACATCAATGTCGAAGGACTCATCTGTGTATACAGTGCAACTTGCTTGACACGTGTTTTGTGTGTGTGCAGATGACTGACGTGACACTCCCGTAACCAGGCTGATGTGAGCAGAGCCTTCTGTGTGTTGTGGTTGTTGACTCACTGACGGAGTGTTCTGCTGACATGTTTGGGTCGTGCACAGACAAGGTTTGGCACAGCGGACCTTCCACAGGAGTGGAGTGCCCTCATGGCAGTGTGTAATCCGGTGACATTGCGTGGGCCTGTGTTGTGTGTTGTGAAAGCATGTCTGTGCGTGTTCCCTTCCCTTTTCCTACACAGTCTGTGTCCCTAGGGATGTTCCTGTTTGTGATGCTTGCTGAGTTGTTCTGTGTTCATCCAGCATCTTGGACCTGGTTTCTCTGTGATGTGGGTGCATGGCAAACTAATGTTCATGAGGTTGTCATACCAGGTTGTCTTTGTTGTCAGGGCTGGGGATGTGGGCAAACGCAGATGGGACACATTCAGGATTCCCCTTGGCACTTGTTGTTTACACGAGTCATGTGATTTACAGTTTGTGTTAGCTTTCAGTGATTGTGACACGTTGTGTGTGTGACTGCTGCCACTCCTCAGGGTCAGAGCTGCAATGTTGGAAGTTGTGTACGTGTGCTCTTCGTGTGTCACCTTGGCTTCTTCGTTGGTGTGTGACTATGGCCAGGATCCCATTGATTGTGGTGGATTTCACATCATGCCCATGTACGGCATACTGTGCTGTGTGTCAGACATTGACGAGTCTTGTTGACTGGCCATGTGTGATGGGTTTCTGCACCTTAGTTCCCACCACCACCCCTGGTATTGTCATGGGTGCATGTGCAATGTCACCAGTCCATGTGAGCTTCACTGCTGCACATTGGTGGAGATCAGGGTGTGTGGTGTTGAGTGTGTGCAAAAGTGAGTTGTTGCATGGCTAGACCCCTACCTCCATATTGGCCTTGGCTGGCAGGCCGTGGTGATTTATTGGAGCTTGTGTAGGTGTGATGGTAGTTAGTTGCTCAGGACACATGGCTGTGGTTCACAGTGTGAACGACATCTAACTTTGTCATCACAGTGGGATTATCATGCAGGCTAGTGTCAGCACAATGTGGGGTCCCTGGGGGTAGTGCTGTGGTGGGTCTGTCTCTTGCTGTGTTAGTTGCTGTTCCTACAAGCTTGTGTGGCATGTGTAATTTGTGCTCCCTCTCATCTTAGAATGCCTGATTGCCCACATAGGGGTATCCGATCCATGAGTAACTTTTGTATGGCACTGTATACACATCTGTGTGGTTGGAATTCAGGTTCTCCTCATGTGTTGTGTGGTTGCCTGGGGACACTGGCACACCCCCCAATCACCTGTTGTGTTTGATATGCAGTGTGAGTCTGCCTGTTTGTGTTTGTGCCTTTGCACCACTGCATTGGCATATCTTGAGTGTGCCATTGGCTGTATGTTGTTTGGTGGCTTACCCCTGCTGTCCCTGGGACTCCTAGGTCATCAGTCAGCACAATAATCATGGTTTGTATGTCCCATTGCTGCCATGGTATGGTATTTGTTCACCTGACATCTACAGTCTCCACAGGATATCTACATTTGTGTGTCCATTGGTGCAGATATGTGGGTCAGCATTATGATGGTCACTTCTGTCATTGTGTTATTTGTGAATGTTGACAATGTGGGCCCCCATGGGTGATGTTTGTATGCACATGGCCAAAACGATTTTTCAGTGACACTGCACTGTTTCCCTCGACCAATCTATGTTGCTATGGGACACAAGCACTACTATGCCACTGATGTGTTTGTTGTGGTGTGACCAGGATTCATCCATGCAGTTTGGCTTTGGCAGCTTTTACCATGACTACACTTCCCTTTTGGTCACTGTGGTGATGGGGCTTTAGGCCCCATTGCCACACTGTTCAAAATGTGCATCAGCTGTGGACACCACACTTCCCTTTTGGTCACTGTGGTGATGGGGCTTTAGGCCCCATTGCCACACTGTTCAAAATGTGCATCAGCTATGGACACCGCACTTCCCTTTTGGTCACTGTGGTGATGGGGCTTTAGGCCCCATTGCCACACTGTTCAAAATGTGCATCAGCTATGGACACCACACTCCCCTTTTTGTCACTGTGGTGATGGGGCTTTAGGCCCCATTGCCACACCGTTCAAAAGTGCCTCAGCTATGGACACCACACTTCCCTTTTGGTCACTGTGGTGATGGGGCTTTAGGCCACATTGCCACACTGTTCAAAATGTGCATCAGCTATGGACACCACACTTCCCTTTTGGTCACTGTGGTGATGGGGCTTTAGGCCACATTGCCACACTGTTCAAAATGTGCATCAGCTATGGATAGCACACTTCCCTTTTGGTCACTGTGGTGATGGGGTGTTCGAGCCCATTGCCACAGTGGCCATGGTCGGCTTGCATTGTGGAGGCCACACACATTTCTGTGTGACACATGTGCTAGGGGGTCACATTGTATGTTCAATGTCATGTTCAGTGTTGTAGGCACTTGACACAGACTACACACACTTGTCATGGTGTTGGGGGGGATGTAATCTTCTGTCATTCCTTATGTGGGAGTATGCTAGTTGTGTCATGCATTACCTGTCCTATGAGTAGGAGTGGTGTTAGTGGTAGGCATCCAGGCCCCCATGAGTGGGGATGGTAGTAGTGGTAGGCATCCATCCCCCTATGAGTGGGGATGGTAGTAGTGACAGGCATCCAGACCCCCCTGAGTAGTGATGGTGGTAGTGGTAGGCATCCATACCCCTAAGGGTGGGGATGGTAGTAGTGGCAGGCATCCAGGCCCCCCTGAGTAGGGGTGGTGGTAGTGATAGGCATCCAGGCCCCCATGAGTGGGGATGGTAGTAGTGGTAGGCATCCATCCCCCTATGAGTGGGGATGGTAGTAGTGACAGGCATCCAGACCCCCCTGAGTAGTGATGGTGGTAGTGGTAGGCATCCATCCCCCTAAGGGTGGGTTGGTAGTAGTGACAGGCATCCAGACCCCCCTGAGTAGTGATGGTGGTAGTGGTAGGCATCCATACCCCTAAGGGTGGGGATGGTAGTAGTGGCAGGCATCCAGGCCCCCCTGAGTAGGGGTGGTGGTAGTGGTAGGCATCCAGGCCCCCATGAGTGGGGATGGTAGTAGTGGAAAAAACACGCTCAGCAGCTGACACAGGTCAAGCACTTAAATTCCAACAGTTCCAAGAATATCCTGCGAGTGCCGCTACTTCCGACATCCGCTGCTGAAGGATGTCAATTAGACAACAAAGTTCATAGCAAAGGAAGGCGCACTCTGATTGTAATCACTTCAAAACCATGTGTAGTGCCAAAATTTCTCTCTTTATTGATAATACTTTAACTGTAAAATAGGCACACAGCCAGGCACACAGCCAACGCGTTTCGTTTACTTGTGCCAGGGGAACTTCCTCAGGGCTAAATCAAGGTTGAATGAGACACCCCTTTACAATCATGTGGGTGTTAAAACGCACGATTAGGAATCGTTGATAAAGTCGAAATAGACGATATTTCAATCCAAAAAGTCAGGAAAGTCATCTGGTAGTATAAAAGTAAATCAATCCCATGTCCACATCAATATCAAATGGGCCACAGTCGTTTTAGACAAAAGTAACAAGGTTCCGTGTATAGCGACCGCACAGCATGATAACTCGCGGGTGTGGTAGTGGTGGGCATCCATCCCCCCATGAGTGTGGTTGGTAGTAGTGGTAGGCATCCAGCCCCCCCTGAGTGGTGATGGTGGTAGTGGTAGGCATCCATCCCCCTATGAGTGGGGATGGTAGTAGTGACAGGCATCCAGACTCCCCTGAGTAGTGATGGTGGTAGTGGTAGGCATCCATCCCCCTAAGGGTGGGGATGGTAGTAGTGGCAGGCATCCAGGCCCCCTGAGTAGGGGTGGTGGTAGTGGTAGGCATCCAGGCCCCATGAGTGGGGATGGTAGTAGTGGTAGGCATCCATCCCCCTATGAGTGGGGATGGTAGTAGTGACAGGCATCTAGGCCCCCCTGAGTAGGGGTGGTGGTAGTGGTAGGCATCCATCCCCCCATGAGTGGGGATGGTAGTAGTGGTAGGCATCCAGCCCCCTATGAGTGGGGATGGTAGTAGTGACAGGCATCCAGGCCCCCCTGAGTAGGGGGGGTGGTAGTGGTAGGCATCCAGGCCCCCATGAGTGGGGATGGTAGTAGTGGTAGGCATCCATCCCCCTATGAGTGGGGATGGTAGTAGTGACAGGCATCCAGGCCCCCCTGAGTAGGGGTGGTGGTAGTGGTAGGCATCCATCCCCCCATGAGTGGGGATGGTAGTAGTGGTAGGCATCCAGCCCCCTATGAGTGGGGATGGTAGTAGTGACAGGCATCCAGGCCCCCTGAGTAGGGGTGGTGGTAGTGGTAGGCATCCATCCCCCCATGAGTGGGGATGGTAGTAGTGGTAGGCATCCATCCCCTATGAGTGGGGATGGTAGTAGTGACAGGCATCCAGGCCCCCTGAGTAGGGGTGCTGGTAGTGGTAGGCATCCATCCCCCCATGAGTGGGGATGGTAGTAGTGGTAGGCATCCAGCCCCCTATGAGTGGGGATGGTAGTAGTGACAGGCATCCAGGCCCCCTGAGTAGGGGGTGGTAGTGGTGGGCATCCATCCCCCATGAGTGTGGTTGGTAGTAGTGGTAGGCATCCAGCCCCCCTGAGTAGTGATGGTGGTAGTGGTAGGCATCCATACCCCTAAGGGTGGGGATGGTAGTAGTGGCAGGCATCCAGGCCCCCTGAGTAGGGGTGGTGGTAGTGGTAGGCATCCAGGCCCCCATGAGTGGGGATGGTAGTAGTGGTAGGCATCCATCCCCCCATGAGTGGGGATGGTAGTACTGGTAGGCATCCAGCCCCATATGAGTGGGGATGGTAGTAGTGACAGGCATCCAGGCCCCCCTGAGTAGGGGGTGGTAGTGGTGGGCATCCATCCCCCCATGAGTGTGGTTGGTAGTAGTGGTAGGCATCCAGCCCCCCTGAGTAGTGATGGTGGTAGTGGTAGGCATCCATCCCCCTATGAGTGGGGATGGTAGTAGTGACAGGCATCCAGACCCCCCTGCGTAGTGATGGTGGTAGTGTTAGGCATCCATCCCCCTAAGGGTGGGGATGGTAGTAGTGGCAGGCATCCAGGCCCCCCTGAGTAGGGGTGGTGGTAGTGGTAGGCATCCAGGCCCCATGATTGGGGATGGTAGTAGTGGTAGGCATCCATCCCCCTATGAGTGGGGATGGTAGTAGTGACAGGCATCCAGGCCCCCTGAGTAGGGGTGGTGGTAGTGGTAGGCATCCATCCCCCATGAGTAGGGATGGTAGTAGTGGTAGGCATCCAGCCCCCTATGAGTGGGGATGGTAGTAGTGACAGGCATCCAGGCCCCCCTGAGTAGGGGTGGTGGTAGTGGTAGGCATCCATCCCCCATGAGTGGGGATGGTAGTAGTGGTAGGCATCCATCCCCCTATGAGTGGGGATGGTAGTAGTGACAGGCATCCAGGCCCCCTGAGTAGGGGTGGTGGTAGTGGTAGGCATCCATTCCCCCATGAGTGGGGATGGTAGTAGTGGTAGGCATCCAGCCCCCTATGAGTGGGGATGGTAGTAGTGACAGGCATCCAGGCCCACCTGAGTAGGGGGTGGTAGTGGTGGGCATCCATCCCCCATGAGTGTGGTTGGTAGTAGTGGTAGGCATCCAGCCCCCTGAGTAGTGATGGTGGTAGTGGTAGGCATCCATACCCCTAAGGGTGGGGATGGTAGTAGTGGCAGGCATCCAGGCCCCCTGAGTAGGGGTGGTGGTAGTGGTAGGCATCCAGGCCCCATGAGTGGGGATGGTAGTAGTGGTAGGCATCCATCCCCCTATGAGTGGGGATGGTAGTAGTGACAGGCATCCAGACCCCCCTGAGTAGTGATGGTGGTAGTGGTAGGCATCCATCCCCCCTGGATAGGGGTGGTGGTAGTGGCAGGCATCCATCCCCCTAAGGGTGGGGATGGTAGTAGTGACAGGCATCCATGCCCCCCTGAGTAGGGGTGGTGTTAGTGGTAGGCATCCATCCCCCTTAGGGTGTGTATGGCATTGGTGTTGGCCATCCCACCCCTATGGTTCTGCTGTTGCTAGTGTACTTTATTTGTGCATCCCTATGTGTGTGTGACATATTTCGGGTACGTGTAGTTTGTTTGTATTGTTGGTGTTTGACTTACCGTCAGCGCCGTACGCGTCCGTGCCGGTCCCGGTAATAGATGTAGAGTATAGGTAGGACCTGCGCAATGGGATTCATGCTTGGATCGTCTCGTTCGGGTTTCTCGTGTCTTCGAGTCGTACTCGTAGCAGGCTTGTTCGTCTCGTAGCCGTGGATCGTCTTGTGGCGCGAAACGGAGCTTATGTACGGCTCGCCCGGATGCTCAAACGTGCCGGACGTTACGACGGGTTCGGCGCGTACGGATTGCGCATCGTAGTAGTCCGGCCGGAAGGTGCTGTGTATTTGCTTCCGTGCGGCTCGATTCGGCGTTCACGGATCCGGCTCGGGTGGGGAACAGGAGCTGGATTGGGTGAGTACGGCTCGCTCGGAAAATGAGTTGTTATACGCATCGTACTTGTTTGTCCGGACGAGTGTACGAATCGGTCGGGAAACACGCATTCGGCTGGTATTTTTTCCGGACGAATACTGTTAGGTGCCCTACCGGCCGAGATCGGAATCGACCCCTTAGTGTAGAAAAAAAACCTGGAGAATTATGTTCTGTACATTGTACACAGAAAGCAGTTATGTTCTCAGTTTGAATCCTTGATCTCCTATAATTCCTAAGTGTGTTATGACTAGTGGATGTAGGAGGCTGGCTCTCTGTGTAGTGTACCAAAATGAGGTGTACTGTACAGAGTCCACTACCCTTATTGGTGTACAGGGGCTTCCTTTAACAATCTCAAGGTGCTCTATTTCTGGTAGTGTGGTTGAGCAGCCTTGGGCTTGTTGGAGGGGAGTGGTGAGCATTTGTTGCGTGCTTGGGGTCGGTGGGTGAGACACACGCTCAGTGGGATGGTCCAATGCCAATTTGGAAAGGTAATATAGATTTTTGTGTTCATTTAGGCACCAAGATCTACAAGATTAGCCAAATACTTTTCGAGTTAAAGATATTTAGAAACACAGAAAATATAGATGTCAGATTTGAGGCATATGTCTTGAACGCTGTAATGTTGTCCTTTGGGTGAGGCATGCACTGCATAGGGTCACTTGCAAACGACTTACAGGACTGTTCTTCTGGACTTGAGGTAAGTAGGGGCCAAGGTACTTAGGACCACTCTCTTGTGGAGAGGTGTGGTGCAGCAGCAAGGGCGGCTGACTTCGGAGTACGGGTCTCACGGTTCAACCCCAGCGCCGGTGGCAGCTCAGCCCAGCACCATGTGACTCTGGGCAATAGCTCGCTTAATCTTCCCGACGGCCCCCAGAGCCTTGAGACCCTTAGGGGTGATTAGTTTGCGCTTTACAAATACCGGGTTATTTATTATAACCACCAGCAGTTTTGGGTTACCTTCCCTAATTCTTCTAACAAACTCTGTGCCACTCCAGTAAGGAGAATCATCAACAACTCCTTAACTACCGAAATATTTCCAGAAGAACTCAAAAAGTCATACATACGCCCAATACTGAAGAAAACAAACTTGGACCAGCTGAACTCTGACAACTACAGACCGATTTCAAATGGACCTTTCCTGGGCAAACTGATAGAAAGAGCAGCTTTCGCCCAGATGTCACAATTCATTGAAGAGAATGCCATACTTTCAGACTTCCAAACGGGATTCTGTCCAGGAAGAGGCACAGAATCTGCCCTCCTTGCCATCTGATATGACCTAAAGAACACAGTTGACTGCAACGGGGTTGCTGCGCTACTTCTCTTGGACCTCTTGGCTGCCTTTGACATGGTTGACCATGACACTCTGATACAAAGACTCCACGAAGCTGGCATAGAGGGGACTGCTCTAGACTGGATCACGTCCCACCTTTGCAACAGAACTAATGTCATACATACCCCACCTTTCTCATCCAAACCGTACTTCACAAAAGCAGGGGTCCCTAAGGCTCTATTATCTCCCCCATGCATTTCAACATCTACATGAAGTCATTACCGGCAATGATAATCAATTTCACCTCATGTGCTATAACTATGCAGATGACACCCAAATACTCCTTCAACTGCAATGCCCCAAAGACATTGGAAACCCACAAATTTTCAGTTGTCTTAGAGCTGTGGATCAATGGATGACGTGGACCTATCTAAAATGGAATGCTTACAAAACGGAAATACTCACGTGTGGCATTTGGAAACATCATGACCTGCTCGCCATGTGGCCTGATGATCTGGAAACACCACCTAAAATATCGAAGGAAGTAAGAAACCTCGGAATGACCATAGACTCCAACCTATCAATGAATGCCTAAGTGGACAAACTAGCAGGATCAAGCTTTGTTACTATAAAAACTCTCCAACGAACTTCCCCCATTTGGGATTTCCACACAAGGTCCAGGCTACCATCTCCCTTGTTTTGTCCAAACTCGATTACGCCAATAGCCTCTACCATGGATCACCTTTAACGACCATAAAAAGACTACAATGGATTCAGAACTCAGCTGCCAGACTACTCTTACTTATAAAACCGTGAGACCACATATCCCTGCCTTGAAAGCCCTGCATTGGTTACCGGTTGCCAGAAGATCCACGTTCAAGCTGCTTTGTATCACCCACAAAGCGATACATGGAACAGGACCGCTCTTCATCAGGAATAAAATCACCAAACACATTCAACAAAGGAATCTAGATCAAAGGGCTCTAGATTGGCACCTCGCCTCAAAATCCCAAGATACAAGAAAAAAACAATGGGTGGCACATAATTTTCAGTTCAAGCAGCCAAACTATGGAAATCTCTACCCCCAACATAAGATCCAAGGATAACAACCTTAGCTTCAGAAAACTACTCAAGAATTGGCTCTTTCCCACGGTAAAGAGTCAGAATATCGAGTTGGAAATGTCGACTTGCACTAATATCGAGTGCAGAATATCGAGATACAGAAATATTGACTGCAAGAATATCGTGGTCAAGAATATCGAGTTTAAGGTAAGAAATATCGTTTTCAAAAACATTGAAGTCATTAATATCGTTTGTAAAAATATAGTGGTTAAAAATATCGTTTTTTTAGTTAGTGTTATGTATTTTAGTATGTATTTTAAATGTATGTGCTCTATTTTTTTTGTCTATGTATTGCATTTGTTTTTTAATATATGTGTTAAATTTTTAGAAGTTATTAATTTTATTTTAATTAAATTTTGAGTTTTAGCTCCGTAGCGGGTTGTGGGTTTATAGGAGAATAGGGTGGGAAGAAATTTAATTATAATAAATTGAATATTAATTTTTATTTATTAGTATTTATTTAATTTTGATTTTATAGTGTTAAGTGTGGGAATTAATTTATTATTAACTAATTAATAATTGGCTGTTAATTTTTATTGATTAATTAATTGGTAAATATGATAATTGTGTAATTTTTTTTAGGAGCGGGTTGTGGGTTTATAGGGGAATAGGGTGGGAAGTAATTTAATTATAATTAAATTATTAATATTTTTTATTAAATAATATTTATTTAATATTTTATATTGTTAATTGTGGGAAATAATTTATGATTAATTATTTATCAATTGGTCGTTAATTATTATTAATTAATTGGTAATTATGTTAATTGTGTTATTTTTTAGGAGCGGGTTGTGTGTTGATAGGGGAGTAGGGTGGAAAGTAATTTAATTTTAATACATTTATTAATATTTTTAATATAATATTTATTTAATTTTATTTTATAGTGTTTATTGTGTGAATTAATTTATTAATAATTATTGATATTTTGCTTGTTCATTGTTAATTAATTAATTAATTGTTAATTAATTATGTTAATTGTGTCAAGTTTTAAGAAATTGGTGGTTGCATTTATAGGGAAATATGGTGGGAGGTAATTTATTTATAATTAATGAATTATTTGTTAATTAATGCTAATTAATTAATAAAAATTTAAATATGGCAATTGTGTAATTATTTTGATGTGTGAGTTGTGGGGTTTATATTGGTAAATGGTAGGAAGTAATTTTTTTAAAATTAATTAATGATTTGTTGTTAATTGATATTAATTTATTAATGTAAAATTAGTTATGTAAATTGTGTAAATATTTTTAGGTGTGTGTTTTGGTGTTTATTGGGGTAGAGGGTGAAAAGTAATTTAGTTTAAATTAATTAATCATTACTTGATCATTAATAATAATTTATTAATTGATAAATATTTTTGGTAATTTTGTTTTGTTTTGTTTGGGTATTTAGGTTCTATAGCTGTAACGTTTGGTTAGTACATTAATTTTAACCTTTTTAAATGTGTTTTTTAATTATGAATAATTGTTTAAATGATAAATAATTGTGTTAATTATGGAGGTACATTTTTTTTAAATTTAGATATGTGATGTAAATTGTGTGGTGTTATAGGGTAGGAAAAAAATATTACATTTATGTAATAAATATTTTTTGATTAAAATTATTTCTATTACAAAATACTTATTTGTTTGTTAATTTTTTGTTAAATTAAAAAAATTAATCTTCTTATGTAAAGTTTAGATTTTTTCTACATTATAATATGTTTCTATGTTTTGTAAATTTTTATATTTGTATATATGTTTTGTTTTTGGGTTTTTTATTATATTTTGTATTGTAGTTGGTATTTTGTTTGTTTTTAAATTTGAATTTTCTTTAGTGGGAATAGTAGTTTTTACCCCTCCGCTATCCAGCACTTTCCCTACTGCTGCATTCACAGGAGTGGGATTAGTAATTTATACCCCTACGCTATCCAACACTTTCCCTACTGTTGCAATCCCTGGAGTGGGAATAGTAATTTTTACCCCTCCGCTATCCAACACTTTCCCTACTGTTGCACTTGCTGGAGTGGGAATAGTAAATTATTCCCCTCCGCTATCCAACACTTTCCCTACTGTTGCACTTGTTGGAGTGGGAATAGTAAATTATTCCTCTCTGCTGTCCAACACTTTCCCTTCTGTTGCACTCGCTGGAGTGGGAATTGTCATTTTTTCCCCTACGCTATCCAACACTGTCCCTACTGTTGCACTCAATGTAGTGTAAAATTTAGGTTTAGAAAATATTAAATATTTTAATATTTTAATTTATAATGTAATTTTTTTAAATAATTATGTTACAGGTGTATGTATATATATTTATTTATAATTTTTAATATATTTGTAACATTTTATAATTAATTAAAATTATTATTTATTAATTATTTTTAAGTAAATATATATATTACATTGTATATATGTATGTTTAATTTATTTTTAAATTAAATTTATTACTTATTATTGTTAAAATTTACAAATAAATCTAAAATTTTTTTAAGTTAAATGTATTATTTTATCTTTTATACATATAAAAAAAGGATATTTTGTACTTCGATATTTTTAACAACGATATTTTTTTCTCGATATTTTTGTACTTCCCATTATGAAGATAGGAGGTCGATATTTTTGACAACGATATTTATGTCCCGAAATTTTTGTATCTCGATATTCTGGTACTCGATATTCTGTCAGTGATCCCTTTCCCACATAACCACCATAAGCAAACAGATAGAAATACACAGCATATCTCTCTGTATATAAGCATTTATTTGTACTATAGATATGTACCTATATATGTGTATTGCTTTGTATAAAAATGTAGAATACTTATGTTTACAAAACCTATTATATATAGATATTCATTAGTTCTGCTTAACAAATGTACATATTACTGATAGTTCCATTATTCTACGTTTTAACCTGTATATAAGTGACTGCATAAATAAGTAAATATTTTTATCATAACTATTTATCTACAATTGCTTCACCATTGATCTTAAAAAATATATAAATAAATAAAACTAATTTAAAGTACATCACTTGAAAGCCAGAGTTTATTTAATGCATCTTTAATCTACATATACTACCTTCCTTTATGCATCTAGATTTAATAATGGACTGCCTAGCCCTTGACCATAGTTCTAAAATACCCTGGTTGGAGCACATTTTTAAACTTTTAATGAAATGTAAAGTCGGGATCGATAAAAATAATCCCATTATAATACAGGCCTTTTCCAAAAACGTTTTGAAATCAAAATATCTAACTGTAATGGAACAGGAACGGGAAAGTGCAGATATTAAAAAATACTGTAGCTAGTTATTGTAAAGGTCCATTTATAAGGGGTATTCAGCCATATTTGATATTAGTAAGGAATACCCAGCATAGATTCTATTTGACTAGGCTAAGGTTGGGCACCTTACACCGTTTAATTGCCTTTCCAAGTACTGAAAAATGGCGTCATATATTACCACCTTGCCCATGTGATGGTAAAACTTTACAATCAACTATGCATTTTATACTTTTTTGTCCTTTTTATATGGGTATCCGGAAATCAATTTTAAAACCCCTTTTTTAAGAAATACCCTTTATAGTTATAAAAATGCGTTTGACCTTGTTTGTAGCCTGGACAATATAAAAGTAATAACTTCTGTTATACGTTACATACAACTCTCAATTGGGAAAAGAAAAGAACTTGTACATTTGGATGCATTATTATATGAAGAACAAGACCAATAATTATATTTTATTATGTATGTTTATATACATGCATTTATAAGCACTAGCACTTTACTGCTTATATTGTAGCAGCTTGTACTTTGTATCAAGACTTCTCTATGCATTGGTATTTTATTAACTTCATATTGATTCGTATGTATTAGCACTTTATTGCACAAATCGTGGTAGCTGTACCAATGTATCATGATGTTTTTACGCACTGATATTTTAATAATTTTATAACCGAATTAAATTTTATGGAAATTTAATCTGTAAAATCAATTTTAATTCTGAATATTAAGTATGATGTATAATGTGAATGTTTTCTTTTGCTGTGTATTAGTATGCTTTTATGGTGTTTGTTGTATTTACACCGAATAAAGCTTTTGAATTGAATTGAATTGCATCTATATACCTTCCATGTACTCATGGAGCTATATCTTTATTACTTTTGAATCTATATATCTATTACTTTTCTTCTAATTCAGCATATCCAATGCAATACCCTATTTTTGACCCTATACCACTCTTAATATATCCTCTAGCTCAACTCTCTGACTAATCCCAAACCTCTTTCTACAACTATTTCCAATGCACTAGCCTATTTCTCACCCTATACCTATATCAATATATCAATTACCTCCACTCTCTCATTCATCCCAAACCCCATACCACTACTATGATCCCCAAAAATAACCCTTTCGAGACTCTTCCCTACTCCACCCCCTCCTTGCATCATCTCATACCTCTTTTACTATTCCTATCCCCAAAACAAGTATTTCTAAACCCCCCCTCTGGCTCCTCCCCTCCCTTCCCTTGTACTCATCCCCCTCCACCTCCACCTCCCTTTTACTTATCCCAAGCCTCCTCCTACAGCTATGAGCTCCAAAACAATACAAACAAATCCAAATCCTTCCCTTCTATGCCTCCACTATCCTTTTCAATCCAAATAACAGACTAACATGTCCACCACTCAAATTACTTTCATATTTTCACTATACTAATTCACCACTAATCCTTTATGGGTTCCGAAGTAGCGTGCTACTTGCCGAAAAAGCACTTCAACACCCCATCAAGGGTAGCAAGCGCTATATGAATGCACACCTTTTTCCCTCTTCTATCCTTCAACTATCCTTCTCAATCCAAATAACTGAGTAACATATCCATCACTCAAATTACTTTCATATTTTAACTATACTAATTCATCACTAATCATTTATGGGTTCCGGAGTGGCGTGCTACTCGCCAAAAAAGTGCTTTAATGCCTTGTCAGGGGTAGTAAGCGCTATATAAATGCAATTACAATACAAATCCTATGTTCAGTACAAGCTGACATGCTAGCTTCAAAACACTTACACACACTTGTGAACACCACAAACCAGGTGATCCATATAATTGCGGTTACATCAGGGTAAACCTATGTCACATTCAATGAAGAGACACTGTACTAATTGCATATAAATCGTATTTATACACCAATGCAGAGATGTGTTTTGCACCAACAGAAAAGAATCTGATGGCAGTACAGACCGCTGTAATGAGAGAAAGACCTTTGGCTCAGGCGAAACTCATTATTGACGTGACTCCGGTCCCAGCCTTAGAGGCTGTCACAAAGGCCAGCATTCCAAAAGCGAAAGCTTTACATCTATGAGGGATACAATGGACCAACTCACTTATTGGATTAAATGTTGATTACATATTTGACGCTACACTGCAAACACAGGCATACCTGCAATATGAAAACGAATATCCTCTGCCTAATGAAGTCATGCCTCTAGATCAGTGTGATTACATCATCTGTACTGATGGTTCTGCACAGCTTGCTGTTGGTACAAAGCACCAATACTCTGCAGCGTGCAGTGCTGTGAAGGGCAGAATGGAGGATGTAGAATTCAGCCATCACAAAACCTACACGCAGTCACTAGGTGATTGCACAGTGTAGCTCGCTGAACTTAAAGCTCTAATTCTGGCACTTGAGAATACGGATCAAATATTTCCCACTCTGATTGAGTGTGATTCGTATTATTGTGCCTATTCTTACACTACTGGAACCAGAATGCATTAAGAGATTCCAAAGGGTACACTATAAAGAACAAGCTGTTTTGGGGGCAAGTGGCCAAACTCAAAGCATGTTTGCCACTGACTCATGTCATACAAACACGGAGTCATCAGAGTGTAGAAATACACGTTGTAGGGAGTTCAATGGCTGATGAAGCCGCAAAAGCAACAGTGCAAACTGCTGCAGTCACTGCAATTACTTGTTCATGTACGAAGATAGATTTAGACATTATGATGACTGTCAACAGTGCACGCAATGGCACCCACTTGCTGAAAGGCTTTCCAACTAAGTCATCCTAACAATTAAGTGCACAAAACATTCCATTTACTCAGATTCCCGGAGTGGGGGACCGAGTAATACCTAATTCAGATTGCAGATTATGGTTAATCCTAGCAGCACATGAGGGCCTAGCATCTGCTTACGCAGGGGTGGCAGCTACAATTTCTGTATTGAAACAACACTATTGGCAGCCAGGTCTATACAAACAGACTAAGGATTTTGTCCTTAAATGCCACATCTTCCAGCAGATGAAGATTTCCACCATAGCACGACCACCACAGACACCTCTACTGATCTCAGACAAGCCTCTGGCTTGGGTTTATTTTGACCACTGTGTCCCTTTACAATCAGATGGGGCTTACAAATTCATCTTGGTAGCAATGGATTTCTGCTCTCGATTCCTATGGATTTGGCCACGTCAATCGGCTGACGTCCGAACTGTTATAAAAGATCTGCAAGTCTTTATCGGGACATGCGCAGAGGCCACATTCCATTTGGACGAGGGTCCAGCATTCGCCTCCAAGGCTTACAGAGACACCATGGGAAAATTGGGTGTGACTGTGCGATACTCCTCCCCCTATCATCCTGAGGGTAACGCGGTAGTGGAGAGGAAGACTTTAGCAGCTAGGGTATTAGCTTCAGGTCACAGTTGGGGTCACCACCTGTATGAGGTTCAGGGAGCCCTAAATAATCTGCCTAGAAAATCCCTGGGTGGTCGGACTCCCTCTGAAATCCTGTTCGGGTTAAGATGTGTGTTCCAGACCTCAACAGTCCCAGTACAGTGGCAGTAGATACACCATTTGGCATCAATGAATGTTCGGATGTTTTTCAGGATCTGAACAACTTTCGAGAAGTTCAGAGCAGCATCCACTAAGGACTAAGGCCAACATATCCGGATGGTATGTGTGGTGTCAGTCTCGCACAGTTCTGATGTTTATGTTGTTCAAAAAATGCACAGGTTTTACTGAGAAAGTATAAGCCATACGACAATCACACACATAAACTATACAGAGACAATGAATCATACATTTGTAAATCAGTCTAAAGGAAATGTTACATATGACAATCAGGATTGCAAAGCCTAGGAATCACATATCATCCATACTAGTAGGCTGTATATTTTAACACAAACTCAGAATTTAAAACATACCACTGTAGTTGGGGTTGGCTTTACTAATAAGAATGTATTTCTATCTGAACCAACCCTTTATTAGCAAAATTAGGATACTGACAGACTGGGGTGGGGGGGGACATAATGTACTAACCTATTCCACGCAGTATGCATGCAGCTCTTTGATGTCAGTTCATAGGTCACTGTACTATATTATGATTGTAACTTATGAACTGCAAGTAACAAAATGATCTCTGTAGCAGTAACCCACTGAGCTACCCACATGAAATACAGTTCTTCTTGGTAGCTGGCATATTAACCCTCTGCACGACTTTATGATAAGTGAAAATTGCTGATAGACAAAACTCCGATCTCCCTACAGCAGGAACATTAATCACCAGAGTTATCTTGACATTTTTATTGATGCCTGAAATCATCTGGCTACATAGGGAACTGTGCAGCAGATGCTTTTAAACCCATAGGTTGTTTCTTAACTCAGCACCCCACAAACCCAGCACCAGGTGTAGCTGCACCGGTCGCACTGCTCTAGAGCCGGCCCTGAGTGTGCCAGCAACCCTGGCATTTTGGGGGGGTGAGTTTAGTTCCTGAAAGGTGATGCAGTTAGGCCCAGAATCTGCATCTTAGGGAGCCTCCAAGAGCTTAGAGTTGGAGCCAAACCCACATATTCACAAGCCCACAACAAAAGACCACAACAGATACTTTGTATCCAAATCAATCATGCCCCACGTCTAGCTTTGGGAACGGTCAGAAATATGTAAATAATCTTCTTTGAAAACGCACCAAATGTAAAAAGCATACTGATCAAGCACTTATTATGAATGTATATTATGCACCACGTGAAAGACATAGCAAGTGTGGGCCAAAACATCAACCCTGCACCATATCATGCACAATTTTTGTACTTTGGAGCCTGGTGTAATGGCCATTTTACTCTGGTCAACTCCTTCCTCTAAATATGGCATTATTTACGGTTCTCTAGAAAGCGATCTCATTTGGTAATAACAGAGTAAAGGAAGCAAATTAAATTAGTGCGGGGGATTTGTTATCAAAATTCAAAATATAGATATTTGAATCAGGGATACACTAAAGTTACTGAAAACAGAAGCCTCCTTACCCTACCAAAAATTGCCAACGTTCAGCACCACTGATTTAAAAATTTAGCCCATAAATTACCTTGTTGTGAGCAGAAAAAGAGTGATGAAACAGCAAAGAATCATTTTGCCTGGGGCACTGGAAATTCTTGCAAGAAGCTGATTTTAATTATTATAGCAGCATGTGAATCATTAGGTTTGGAAGAAATATGTGCGTATCATGTTCCTCTACTCACCTGTTTCCGTAGTATATAATGCTTACATTTGCAAATCCCTCCCTATTGAGATTATAGACTTAACTATTCACCATCTTGAACTAGTGCTCCCCCACAATCTGCACTTATCTTTCGGGAAATGTGGCCCTCAGCACTTGACATAGTTCAACATGTGAGCCCTACCAGTGTTGAATACAAATGCTTCCTTTTTGATAGCTATATCACCTTTTGCCCATCCTAATGTTCTTGCTGCTCTGTTAAAATGTTGCAATAGTTTTAGTAACCATAGACCCCCCCTGAGGTATGTAAACTTTAAATTCTGAGAAGAAAATCCCATTTTCCTTTTTGAGTCAAAGAATTCTTTGGGGAATAACAGCACATGTCTGACTTTTATGGGGTTCACTAGCAACTTAGAAGTTCTTCCGTGCATAAAGTGTATGTAAACTTTAAATTCTGAAAAGAAAATCCCATTTTCCTTTTTGAGTCAAAGAATTCTTTGGGGAATAACAGCACATGTCTGACTTTTATGGGGTTCACTAGCAACTTAGAAGTACTTCCGTGCATAAAATGTATGCAAGTCATGCCGAAATTCTATCTTGTGGAAATGTTTGTGCATGCAAACTTGCAGCAAATGTGCATTTTCAGGTTGAACTTTTTTGGCCTTATCACAAAGGTTTTTTGCACGTACACTCCCAATCCTGGTACACAGCATCTGAATTGGTGTAATTTTACGTCCCCAAACTGAGTTTATGAACAAGGGACTTCTGCCAGGCTGTTGGATTTGTTGCTTTCATAAATGCAGAGAGAAGGGGCAGGCATTTGTCCAGTTCTGGGAAGGGCACCACACAGGTGCAAGTGACCATCCACAAACTTATATGTTTGTGGGTATTCACATAACTCCTGAAAGGTAGTTGCCCACTATGGACATCCCAACAGACTTGCAGAACCAAGGGCTAGGTGAGGTGTACAAAGGTTTTTACTGGTCGCAAACCCTCCAATTCACTAAAACAGATGGTATGAGACTGGTAAAAATATTTTCTAATGTCCTAACTCCATTTATTGATTCAGAAAAACATTTCTGAATCTCTAAATGGGTTTAGAAATTTTCAGTTAATAATTTGGAAAGGGTCTGTTCGGGCCATCCCTTTCAAACTGCAAATCTGTAACCTATGCATTTTGCTACTGTAATTCTGGTCACACACCATTGACGAGTTACCGTTTCCCAAGTTGTGTGGTATCTGATTTGCAAAGTGTAAGGGCCCTCATTTGGACTCCTTGCCATTCGAGGCTCACGTGGTAGCTTCATGGAGAGTAAGAGGTGAACCTTGGGGCCACTGACTGCTCTCACAAAATGGGAGGACTATTTTTAAGGAGCTAGGGGGCATATTAGCAAGCGATTTATCGCCGCTTTAGCGGCACTTTTTGCCGCTAAAGCGGCGATAAATCTATCGCCCTATCAGCAAGCTGTCGCTAACAGCAGTTAGCGACAACTTTCTGACGAAGGCGATCGGTTTGGGTGCCGCTTTGCATGTCAGCGATGTTTATCGCTAATGACATGCAAAGTAGGCGTTCCCGACCAACATACCCTGTAAACAGATGCTATCAGGCCTATCACCTATTAGCAAGTAGTCCCTGACCCCGGTTAGCGACGTGAAAAGTCGCGCTAACCGGAGCCATCGCCATTTTTTTATCACCTGCTATTTTCCTGACTTAGCCATACATTACATGGGGGGTGGATTATGCTGATACGACCACAGGGTCGTATCAGCAAGGTTTTCCACCTCCCCCATGCAACCTCGCTGGTTTTGTCGCGATGTTGGCCCTTCCCTCCCGCTATCGCTGGAATATTTATCGCCATAGCGCTAAATGTCGCTAATACAGCGTTAGCGTGGCGATATATTCCAGCGATAACCAGCGATAAAATGAATCACGCTAAGCAGGGTTAGCGATGATTATCGCCTCTTTTTGCTAATATGCCCCTCTGTTTCCTTTCAGAAACTCCCGCTGCTTTAAAAAAAAAACCATATTGAAATACTTTCCCAGGTAGGGCGAACTGCTGTCCATTTCTGGCCACGATCCTTGTGAAACGAGCCAATCTGGGGAAGTCCCCATTTGCAACATGCCTAATGTATATTAATTAGGCAGGTAGTTTCTGAAACTCCCTCAAATTCCTTATTTGTACACAGACCTATTAGTACATGGGTCAGTTTAAAAAAATAAATTAGTGGTCACAAAAAGTTGGTGCACAATTTGCGACTACTTTTGTGGCCAGTACAATTGTACATCTTGCTCCATGCGTTTATTCAGAGATGGAGACACCACAGCATTCTATGGGTCATATACGAACCGTTTACTCCACTGAAACATCACGTTCCTCCTCCTTGAGCAAGAAGGTGAAGGTGCAAATGCATGTTTGCATCTCATCTACACATTCAGGGGCATATTATCAAGGACGGCGTTAAAATTATCGCCGGTTTAGCGGCAGAAAACTGCCGCTAAAGCGGCGATAATGGGCTTGATAATATGCCCTGGAGAATTCCAATAGAAGCCCATGTTCACACCAGAACATGGACTTCTATTGGAATTCTCAAGGGCATATTATCAAGCCCATTATCGCCGCTTTAGCAGCAGTTTTCTGCCGCTAAACCGGCGATAATTTTTAACGCCGTTCTTGATAATATGCCCCTCAGAATTTTCCACAGGGTGTAAATTGCATATGTATAAAATGTAGGCATCCGAGTACTCCTTAATCTACAACTGCCATAGATTTCAAGAGGTATTGCTTGGGTTGTAGTAAATTCCACGAATGTTAGAAATTTGCTCCAAACATATGAGTAATCATACAGGAGCAAATGTCTGTCTTTAAAACTGGCCCTTTTTAAATTCTTCCTTTTTTCTGTATAAGGATAATGGGCCCGATTCACAAAAGTAATCTGAGACAAAATCCTAACTTTACGACTTTCGGTATTCACAAAAGGCATTTAGGAGTAGTAAAGTTAGGATTTTGTCTTAAGTTTGTCTTAAGTTTTGGTCTTGAGACAAAATCCTAACATTGGGCCCGATTCACAAAAGTAATCTGAGACAAAATCCTAACTTTATGACTTTCGGTATTCACAAAAGGCATTTAGGAGTAGTAAAGTTAGGATTTTGTCTTAAGTTTGTCTTAAGTTTTGGTCTTGAGACAAAATCCTAACTTAAGAGTTAGGATTTTGTCTCAAGACCAAAACTTAAGACAAAATCCTAACTTTACTACTCCTAAATGCCTTTTGTGAATACCGAAAGTCGTAAAGTTAGGATTTTGTCTCAGATTACTTTTGTGAATCGGGCCCAATGTTCCCCAAAAGAAAAACTATTTCTACACCTCTTCCAATTCCTACCCAGGAAACACATTTACACTCTTGACACAGGAGAAGCTTGTGTGTGTTTCCAAATGGAAGCTGGAAGTTTGGGGTACTGACTAACACTATTGTATGAATTTGTAGGTGTCCTCATGCATCTGCAAGGGGAAAGGGGGGTCGTACCAGAAACTTTCAAATTCCCATCGTTTTCCTGGAATTGCGAATACGATGCATCCACCCACAAGCAGATTTTCTGTGTGCACTGTGCAAACGTAGAATTCTACCATTCTCAATTCTGTGTTTCAGACTTTAAACCTACAAAATAAAGATTAGCACACTTACCTTTAGGTATGCCGTGGTCCCAATATAGGATGTAACCAGATCACCCTAAAGCGAAGGTGCAGAGTTGCTTATACGAGTATTGAAAATGGATACACAGTTTAAAAATGGTAGCCAAGAGGTATAACCACAGAGGTGTGTTCAGACATTTAAGCAATCTACTATTAAAAGATCTACAACTACTATGAACTCTTAATAATTTGCTCTATAGTTCAAGCTCTCAGAGAAAATGCAGGTGGTATATTTTGTCATGTTTCCGTACTATTCAGGTGAGGAAAGCTGCCATTACATCCCACCTGCCATCCATCATAACCTGTGAAACAGCGCAAATGAATGAGCAATCAAACTCACAGCTGCGCACAAATGGCTGCCTCATGCCCCTACTCCATCAGATGAAAGAATTAAATTAAAAAATGTCCCTGAAAGTAGAAGGGTGACTAGTTTGTAGCTAGTGCCTGGGATGCAGCTCCCTAGAAAAACAAGCATTGGTGAAGGCAACTGGTCTTGCGTTTTTGATCAGTTGGCTTTGCCAATGATTTCTGGAGATGCATTGGCAAAACAAACCATAGAAAGTAAAGGTGTGAGGAGATGTGATTGAGTCATTCCTTAGGCCTATGCTTACTTGATGATGTATGCATGTGCATCCCTCATCACACATGCACGTGCTTAGGGAATGACGTGGTGGAATTTCTTTTTATTTGCTGATTCAAGATAGCGGACACCATTTGACTTGGAAATGTTTTTTTTTAAAAAGTTTTTAGCTGCGCCAAAGTGGTTTTTGCACTGCAGAACAGCTCGCCAAAAAATGGCCGACGCTGGGCCCCCACAACAAAATAAAATTAAAAAAAATATGTAAAGGACTGCAAGGGGTTTGGGGAGCAATGGAGGAGCATGGGTGGGAAGCCAAAGGGAGTGGGCAGTGGCAAGGGAGCAATGGAGGGACTTAACCCTGGGCCAGAGGGAGGCCAAAATAAAACCAAAAAGAAAAGCTAGGAGAGGATGGGGATAGCAATGGATGAGCTTAGGTTAAGGGATGAGGAAGCCACATGGAGAACACAGGGAGGTGTTTGGGTGGGGAAGAAGAAGACGAGGGAGAGAGCTAAATCAATAAAATATGGTATTTTATTGACGTGCCCGCTTCAGAAATGCTGAAAGAAAAAGAAACAAGCACTGGCAAAGCCAATAGCTCCAGCATTGACTGCAAGCCCTTCGGCCTTTTGAATAACTATTTTGTTTTGTCCTGGAGCCCTCAATGGCCCTGGGGACCACCACCCCCAGGGCCTGCTCCTGAAATGTCCTGGGGTGCCCACCCCCGGGACATTGCCATTTGCTATGGCAGGGCGGGAGCCGTGATGGCTCCCGCCCTGCCATAGCAAACACTGCTTTGCTTTTTGGAAGCGAGAGCAGGAAACCTGCTCTCTCTTCCAAAAAGCAAAGCAGAATTGCTTTTGGGCAAGGAGAGCTGCATGTTAGCAGCTCCCCTTGCCCAAAAGGAATGCCACCTCCCGCAGGAGGCGGGGAGCCGGCTGGGACCGTAGGGGCATTGGGGCTCCCCCCACGGTCCCCAACGCTGAGGGCCGGCCCCGGGGGATGGGGTCCCCGGGGCCAGAAGTGGCCCGGGAGGTGGGCCACTCGGCCCCCCTCCCCTTTAATTAAAATATATTTTTTTTAAATAGAAGGCCGGCCCCGGGGGATGGGGTCCCCGGGCCATAATTGGCCTGGGGAGGAGGTAAGCCACGCGGCCCCCCTCTAAAAAAAAAAAAAAAAGGCTGGCCAGGCCCCGGGGATGGGGTCCCCGGGGCCATAATTGGCCCAGGGAAGAGGGCCATGCGGCCCCCTCCCATAAAATAACAAAAATTGAAAAAAGAAACCGGCAACTTGCCGGAGGCCCCGCCCCCTCCCTGCATGACTCTGCAAATGCGCCTCCTGGCACGCTCTGCGTTGGGGGATTAAGTCCCCGTTTCTAGTGAGGGTCCCTGGGGGCCAATTAGGCCACCAGGAACCTCCAGTAAGCCCCACACAGTGGGATTGCTGAGAAGTGGTCCAAGGCCATGCCCCTTTTTACACCACTCTGCAAACGTGGCTCTTGGCGCACTGCTGGTGGGGCAATGAGGTCCTATTGTGTCCTGAGGACCTCAGGACACAAGTGGACTTCATCCCCCAAGCAGCAGTGCACCAAGAGGCGCGTTTGCAGAGTGGTGTAAAAAGGGGGCGTCGCCTCGGACCACTCTCAGCAATCCACCTGTGTGGGGCTTACTGGAGGTACTTGATGGGCTAGTTGGCCCCTAAGGACCCTCAGGAGGCAAGGGGACTTCATCCCCCAACCAAGAGCGCGCCAGGAGGCGCATTTTCAGAGTGGTGGACAAAGGGGGCATGGCCTGTGTCCACCTATCAGCAATCCCACTATCTGGGGCATACTGGAGGTATCAGGTAGGCTAGTTGTCCCCTAAGGACCCCAAGCAACGAAGTGGACTTTAATCCACATCCAAGAGCACGCCAGGGAGCGCGTTTGCAGAGTGGTGGGGAAAGGGGGCATGGCCTGCTATGAGAACTTAGCAATGCTGCTGTGTGGGACTTACTGGAGGTAATAGGAGAGGTAGTTGGCCTCCAAGGTTGTCCTTGGGGGCAAACTACCTCTGCTGTTACCTCCACTAAGTCCCACACAGTGGATTTACTAAGAGGTCTTCAGAGGCCACGCCCCCACTTTCTCTACCACTCTGCAAACGCACCTCCTAGCACAGTACTGGTTGGGGGATGGAGTCCACTTTACTCCTGAGGGACTTTGGGGGCCAATAATCCCTCCTGGTAAGTCCTACGCAGCGGAATTCCTGATGGCTGGTTGGAGCCCAGCCCCCTTTCTCCACCACTCTGCAAACGCGACTACCAGTTAAAGAAGCATTTGTAATGTAATAGGTCTCACATTTGCAAGAGTTAGAGCTATTGGCGTTGTAAATCTAAAAGTTTTTTACTAATGTTTTTTTGAGTGGAGTGGATGTACTTTGTGTGTAGTGGAATTATGTGGTATGTTGTGCAGTGAAATTATGTGGATAGAAAGTATGTGGTATTTAGTGTATAGGAATCATGTAGAGTGGGATTATGTGTTATGGAGAGTAATTATGTGGTATGGTAGTCTATGTTGTGGAGTGGTAAACTCAGGTTTAGTCTTCCTCGTTTCCAAAGAAGCTAAATTATGAAGTCAATGAGCCAAAAAAAAAGAAGGAATCACTGAGGAGCACTTGTGGACCTAGTCAGAGGTATGAGCAGGGCCACTGGAATTATGCGACTGTTTGGCTGCACCTACTTTCGCACAATTATACATTTTCCGCATTAGCCACATAATCCATCATCTGCTGCCTAATCTGCAGATTTGAACAAAAAAGCCTTGTTTCCAGCTCAAACATCTCAAACGTTACCAAAAATGCAGCGACAAGTGTGACAACGTGGTGGAAGGTCCTTTGCAAACCTAGAATGGTCACCTGTTACTTATTGATAAATGTGGGTGTTAAATTGGTACTAATGGTGTGCAAGCCACTATTTCTTCTTTCTGCACCTCTCTTGCCTCTTTCTGCATTTCCGTTGCTTCTTTCTGCACCTTTCTTTCTTTTTCTGCACTTCTCTTGCCTCTTTCTGCACATCTCTTCTACTTTCTGCACATCTTTTGCCTCTTTCTGCCCCTCTGTTGCCTCTTTCTGCACCTCACTTGTTTCTTTGTGCATCCCTCTTGCCTCTTTCTGCACCATTCTTGCCTCTTTCTGCACCCATCTTCCTTCTTTCTGCACCCCTCATGCCTCTTTCTGCACCTCTGTTCCTTCTTTCTGCACTTCTTTTGTTTCTTTCTGCACCTCTCTTGCTTCTTTCTGCACCCCTCTTGCTTCTTTCTCCACCCCTCTTCCCCCTTTCTGCATGTCTGTTGCTTCTTTCTGTCCTTCTCTTGCCTCTTTCTCCACCCCTCTTCCCCCTCTTTCTGCATCTCTGTTGCTTCTTTCTGCACTTATCTTGAGTCTTTCTGTACTTCTCTTGCTTCTTTGTGCACCCCTTGTGCCTCCTTCTGCACCCCTCTTCTCTTTCTGCACTCCTCTTGCATCTATCTGCACCTCTGTTCCTTCTTTCTGCACTTCTTTTGTTACTTTCTGCACCTCTCTTGCTTCTTTCTGCACCCCTCTTGCCTCTTTCTCCATCCCTGTTTCCCCTTTTTGCATCTCTGTTGCTTCTTTCTGCACTTCTCTTGCCTCTTTTTCCACCCCTCTTCCCTCTTTCTGTACCTCTGTTGCTTCTTTCTGCACCTCTCTTGCTTCTTTCTACACCCCTTGTACCTCTTTCTGCACCCCTCTTCCCTCTTTTTGCACCCCTCTTGCCTCTTTCTGCACCTCTGTTGCATCTTTCTGCACTACTCTTGCTTCTTGCTGCACCTCTCTTGCTTCTTTCTGCACCACTCGTGCTTCTTTCTGCACCCCTCTTCCCTCTTTCTATACCCCTCTTGCCTCTTTCTGCACCCCTGTTCCTTCTTTCAGCTCTACTTTTGTTTCTTTCTGCACCTCTCTTGCTTCTTTCTGCACCCTTCTCGCCACTTTCTCCACCCCTGTTCCCCCTTTTTGCATCTCTGTTGCCTCTTTCTGCACCTCTCTTGCCTCTTTCTGCACCCATCTTCCTTCTTTCTGCACCCCTCCTGCCTCTTTCTGCACCTCTGTTCCTTCTTTCTGCACTTCTTTTGTTTCTTTCTGCACCTCTCTTGCTTCTTTCTGCACCCCTATTGCTTTTTTCTCCACCCCTCTTCCCCCTTTCTGCATGTCTGTAGCTTCGTTCTGTCCTTCTCTTGCCTCTTTCTCCACCCCTCTTCCCCCTCTTTCTGCATCTCTGTTGCTTCTTTCTGCACTTATCGTGAGTCTTTCTGTACTTCTCTTGCTTCTTTGTGCACCCCTTGTGCCTCCTTCTGCACCCCTCTTCTCTTTCTGCACTCCTCTTGCATCTATCTTCACCTCTGTTCCTTCTTTCTGCACTTCTTTTGTTACTTTCTGCACCTCTCTTGCTTCTTTCTGCACCCCTCTTGCCTCTTTCTCCATCCCTGTTTCCCCTTTTTGCATCTCTGTTGCTTCTTTCTGCACTTCTCTTGCCTCTTTTTCCACCCTCTTCCCTCTCTCTGCACCTCTGTTGCTTCTTTCCGCACCTCTCTTGCTTCTTTCTACACCCTTTGTGCCTCTGTCTGCACCCCTCCTCCCTCTTTTTGTACCCCTCTTGCCTCTTTCTGCACCTCTGTTGCATCTTTCTGCACTACTCTTGCTTCTTGCTGCACCTCTCTTGCTTCTTTCTGCACCACTTGTGCTTCTTTCTATACCCCTCTTGCCTCTTCCTGCACCCCTCTTGCCTTCTTTCTGCTCTACTTTTGCTTCTTTCTGCACTTCTCTTGCTTCTTTCTGCACCTCTGTCCCTTCTTTCTGCAACCCGTGTGCCTCTTTCTGTACCCCTCTTCCCTCTTTCTGCTCCCCTATTGCCTCTTTCTGCACCTCTGTTCCTTCTTTCTGCATTTCTTTTGTTTCTTTCTGCAACTCTTTTGCTTCTTTCTGTATCGCTCTTGCCTCTTTCTCCTCCCCACTTCCCCCTTTCTGCATCTCTGTTGCCTCTTTCTCCACCCCTCCTCCCCCTTTCTGCATCTCTGTTGCTTCTTTCTGTACTTCTCTTGCCTCTTTCTGCACCTCTGTCCCTTCTTTCTGCAACCCTTTTGCCTCTTTCTGCACTCCTCTTCCCTCTTTCTGCTCCCCTCTTGTCTCTTTCTGCACCTCTGTTGCTTCTTTCTGCACTTCTTTTGTTTCTTTCTGCACCTTTCTTGCTTCTTTCTGCACCCCTTGTGCCTCTTTCTGCACCCTTCTTCCCTCTTTGTGTACCTCTCTTGCCTCTTTCTGCACCTCTCTTGCCTCTTTCTGCACCCCTCTAGCCTCTTTCTGCATCTCTTTTGCGTGTTTCTGCTCTTCTTTTGCCTCTTTCTGTATCCCTCTTGCCTCTTTCTGCACCTCTGTTGCTTCTTTCTTTCTGCACTTCCCTTGCTTCTTTCTGCACTTCTATTGCTTCTTTCTGCACTGCTCTTGCCTCTTTCTTAACCCTTCTTCCCTCTTTCTGCACCTCTCTTGCCTCTTTCTGCACCCCTGTTCCCTTTTTCTGCACCTCTCTTGCCTGTTTCTGCAACTCTCTTGCCTCTGTCTGCAGTTCTCTTGCCTCCTTCTGCACCTCTGTTGCTTCTTTCTGCACTTCTCTTGCCTCTTTCTGCACCCCTGTTGCTTCATTCTGCACTTCCCATGATTCTTTCTGCACCTGTCTTGCTTCTTTCTGCACTCCTGTTGTCTCTTTCTGCACTCATCTTCCCTCTTTCTGCACCTCTCTTGCCTCTTTATACATCTCACTTGCCTCTTTCTGCACTTTTCTTGCTTCTTTCTACACATCTGTTGCTTCTTTCAGCAATTCTCTTGCCTCTTTCTGCACTTCTCTTGCCTGTTTCTGCACCCCTCTTGCCTCTTTCTGCACCTCTCTTGCCTCTTTCTGCACCTCACTTGCTTCTTTCTGTACCCCTCTTGCCTCTTTCTGCACCCCTCTTCCCTCTTTGTGCAACTCTCCTGCCTCTTTCTACACCTCTCTTCCCTCTTTCTGCACCACTCTTCCCTCTTTGTGCAACTCTCCTGCCTCTTTCTACACCTCTCTTCCCTCTTTCTGCACCACTCTTGCCTCTTTCTGCACCTCTGTTGCTTCTTTCTGCACTCCTGTTGCCTCTTTCTGCACCCTTCATGCCTCTTTCAGCACCTCTGTTGCTTCTTTCTGCACTTCTCTTCCTTCTTTCTGCACCCCTCGTGTCTCTTTCTGCACCCTTCTTCCCTTTTCCTGCATGTCTCATGGTTCTTTCTGCACTGCTCTTGCCTCTTTCTGCACCCCTCTTACCTCCTTCTATACCTCTGTTGTTTCTTACTGCACTGCTCTTGCTTCTTTCTGCACCTCTGTTGCAAATTTCTGCACCCCTCTTGCCTCTTTATGCACCCCTCCTGCCTCCTTCTGCACCTCTGTTGGTTCTTTCTGCACTGCTCTTGCTTCTTTCTGCACCTCTTTTGCCTGTTTCTGCAACTCTCTTGCCTCTTTCTGCACTTCTCTTGCCTCCTTCTGCACCTCTGTTGCTTCTTTTTTACACTTCTCTTGCTTCTTTCTGCACTTCTCTTGCTTCTTTCTGCACCCCTCTTGCCTCTTTCTGTACTCCTCTTGCTTCTTTGTGCACCTCTCCTGCCTCTTTCTGCACCTCTCTTGCCTTTTTCTGCAGTTCTCTTGCCTTTTTTTGCACCTCTTTTGCTTCTTTCTGCACTTTTCTTGCCTCTTTCTGTACCCATCTTTCTGCACCTTTGTTGGTTCTTTCTGCACTGCTCTTTCTTCTTTTTACACCTCTGTTGCAAATTTCTGCATCCCTCTTGCCTATTTCTGTATCCCTCTTCCCTCTTCTGCACCTCTCGTGCCTCTGTCTGCACAGCTGTTCTCTCTTTCTGCTCCCCTTTTGCCTGTTTTTGCAACTCTCTTGCCTCTTTCTGCAGTTCTCTTGCCTCCTTCTGCACCTCACTTGCCTCTTTCTGCACTTCTCTTGCTTCTTTCTGCACCCTTCTTCCCATTTTCTGCACATCTCTTGCCTCTTTCTGCACCTCTCTTGCCTCATTCTGCACATCTCTTGGTTCTTTCTGCACTGCTCTTGCCTCTTTCCGCACCCCTCTTGCCTCTTTGAGCACCTCTTTTGCTTCTTTCTGCACTTCTCTCTCCTCTTTCTGCACCCCTCTTGCCTCTTTCTGCACCTCTGTTGCTTCTTTCTACACTTCTATTGCCTCTTTCTGCACCTTTCTTGCTTCTTTCTGCACCCCTGCTGTCTCTTTCTGCACCTCTATTGTCTCTTTCTGCATTTGTCTTTCCTCTTTCTGCACCTCTCTTGTTTCTTTCTGCACTTCTCTTGCTTCTTTCTGTACCTCTCTTGCTTCTTTCTGTACCCTTCTTCCCTTTTTTGCATTGTTCTTGCCTCTTTCTGCTGTTCTCTTGCTATTTTCTGTATCTCTCTTGCCTCTTTCTGCACCTCACTTGCCTCTTTCTGCACTTCTCTTGCTTCTTTCCGCACCTCTATTGCTTCTTTCAGCAATTCTATTGCCTCTATCTGCACTTCTTTTGTTTGTTTCTGCACCTCTCTTGCATCTTTCTGCACCTCTGTTGCCTCTTTCTACACCTCACTTGCTTCTTTCTGCACCCCTCTTGCCTCTTTCTGCACCCCTCTTTTCTCTTTCTGCACCTCTCTTGCCTCTTTCTGTACCCCTGTTCCCTCTTTATGTTGCTTTCCTGCCTGTTTCTGCACCTCTCTTGCCTCTTTCTGTACCTCTGTTGGTTGTTTCTGTACTTCTCTTGCACTTTCTGCACCCTTCGTGCCTTTCTCAGCACCTCTGTTGCTTCTTTCTGCACTTCTCTTCCTTCTTTCTGCACCCCTCCTGCCTCTTTCTGTACCTCTCCTGCCTCTTTGTGCACCTCTCCTACCTTTTTCTGCACCCCTCTTGCTTCTTTTTGCACCTCTGTTGGTTCTTTCTGCACTGCTATTGCTTCTTCCTGCTTCTTACTTGCCTCTTTCTACACTTCTCTTGCTTCTTTTTACACCTCTGTTGCTTCTTTCAGCAATTCTCTTGCCTCTTTCTGCACTTCTCTTCCTTCTTTCTGCACCCCTCCTGCCTCTTTCTGTACCTCTCTTGCCTCTTCGTGCGCCTCTTCTACCTCTTTCTGCACTCCTCTTGCCTCTTTTTGCACCTCTGTTGATTCATTCTGCACTGCTCTTGCTTCTTTCTGCACCCCTCTTGCCTCTTTCTGCACCCCTCTTTTCTCTTTCTGCACCTCTCTTGCCTCTTTCTGCACTTCTCTTGCTTCTTTCTACACCTCTGTTGCTTCTTTCAGCAATTCTTTTGCCTCTTTCTGCACTTCTCTTCCTTCTTTCTGCACCCCTCCTGCCTCTTTCTGTACCTCTCTTGCCTCTTTGTGCACCTCTCTTGCCTCTTTCTGCACTTCACTTGCTTCTTTCTGCACCTCTCTTGCCTCTTTCGGCACCTCTGTTGCTTCTTTCTGCACTTCTCTTGCCTCTTTCTGCACCTCTGAGTTAGAGGTAGTTTTAATCCCCCTGCCCTATTATGTACTAGGGCCTCACAGGGGAGGTCATGCCAATCACAGGGGTACCCCAACCCATAGTGTACCCTAGTGTATGTAGGTGTTTTCACTGTATTCTAAGTGTCTTTCAGCATAGCACTGGCTCCGGGCCTGGTTAGTCAGAGTCAGTTGCCACAAGTACCAGTAAGCAAACAGTTGGGGGCACAGGATGACTTTGCAACAAGGCCTCTTTCTGCACCTTTGTTGGTTCTTTCTGCATAACTCTTGCATCTTTCTGCACTTTTCTTCGTCTTTCTGGACTTCTGTTGCCTCTTTCTGCATTTCTCTTGCTTTTTTCTGTGCCTTTCTTCCTCTTTCTGCACATGTCCTACCTCTGTAGGCATAGTTAGAAATTAGTATTTAAAAAATCTTTGAAATTCACTGAAAAAAACATAGGTTTTAGGGACGTTATAGTTAGAAATTAGCATTTAAAAAACCTTTGAAATTCACTGAAAAAACCATAGGTTTCAGGGAATTTATAGTTAGAAATTAGCATTTAAAAAAACCTTAGAAATTCACTGAAAAAACCACAGGTTTCAGGGACGTTATAGTTAGTTGGACATTTCACTCATACAAAACCAAAGAAATTCGGCCGTTATAGTTAGTTGAGCTAACTATAACTCGCGTCCCCGCAATGCATTGCTGATGACGTCACATATTACATCACTCATGACATGGTCAGTGACATCACTCATGACATCTCAAATGACATCACTGATGACATCACTGGTGACATCATCCATGTGATAATCTGATGCACCTCCTCACACCCTAATTTAACCTTTGATACACCCACTCTAAAATACAGACTACCCTTTTCGAAACCATAGACACACCAATACAAGTTACTACATACCCACTCATTGATTCCTAGGTCTACACACACATCCACTCATTCACCCATACAGTCACTCATACATGCAGTCACTCATCAATACAGCACTATCATATGCACTCATATACCTATACAGACACTTACACACCGCCACTCACCCATACAGTTAGTCACACAGGTAGTAAGTCATGCAAAGAATCAATCACACTCCCATTTACTCACCTATACAGTTATACACACACCACCTCACTTATTCATACAGATACTAACACATACTTACTCTCTTATACAATCAATAACACAAGCACACACTCACCCATACAGCCACTCTCACAATCACTCACTCTCACATATAGTCAGTTATATACTCCAACACTCACATATACTGCCTTTCACATATGTAGTTACTCACACATGTACCACTGAGATATACATTCAATCACCAACAAACCCATACACACACTCACCCACCCATACAGCCCTTCAAAGATGCACTCTTGAACCCATACACCCAGTGAATCGCCCACTCACACATCTATGCACAAAGTCACACACCCCCCACCCACCCACCCACACAGATACTCAGGCACCCATACAGGTACTCAGACAACCAATCATTAACCCATTTAGATACTCATGTAGCTACTCACCAACCCATGCAGCCACTTATACACCAACTGACAGACTGATACAGACATTTACACAGATTAGTCATTCACCCATGCATTCACTAAGACACGTTTAATCACTCACTTATACAGTCAGTCACGCACCCACTAAATCATCCATTCAGACACTCATACACCCACTCATTCTTCAATACACCTTGGCGTATATATATAACATTCTTAAACTTTAAAAAAACACTCAGTCACTTGATGATGTCATCAGTGATGTCATTTGAGATGTCATCAGTGATGTCATCAGTGATGTCACTGACCATGTCATGAGTGATGTAATATGTGACGTCATCAGCAGTGCATTTCGGGGGCGCGAGTTATAGTTAGCTCAACTAACTATAACGGCTGAATTTCTCTGGTTTTGTATGAGTTAAATGTCCAACTAACTATAACGTCCCTGAAACCTGTGGTTTTTGCAGTGAATTTCTAAGGTTTTTAAATGCTAATTTCTACCTATAACGTCCCTGAAACCTATGGTTTTTCAGTGAATATATATATATACACACACACACACATATATATATATACATATATATATTCACTGAAAAAACCATAGGTTTTAGGGACAGTTATAGTTAGTTGGACATTGCACTCGTACAAAACCCGTGAAATTCCCCGGTATAGTTAGTTCAGGTAACTATAACTCGCGCTCCGCAATGCACTTCTGATGACGTCACATATTACATCACTCATGACATGGTTTTTTCAGTGAATTTGTAAGGTTTTTAAATGCTAATATCTAACTATAACGTGCCTGAAACCTATGGTTTTTTCAGTGAATTTCAAAGGTTTTTTAAATGCTAATTCCTAACTATAACATGTCTGAAACCTATGGTTTTTTTCAGTGAATTTCAAAGGTTTTGTAAATGACAATTTTTAAATGTATTAATTGTTATATTTATTTTTTTGATACTGATTTACAACATTTTTTTAACTGATTATTTTTAGATATTTTATTGTTTAAATTACATTGTAATTACATTATACATTACATTACAAAATATACTTTCTCAGAATGAATTACTTTAGTTTAAATACTTTGCAAATAGGCAATAGACTTTTAAGTACAGTAGTTACAGTTGTTGCAATGGGCAACACAATTTCAAACACAATGCAACATTGAGCTCAATGTGAATTTCAAGTTAAATGCAATTAGTTACTTTATGGATTACTTTTCTAACCACAGGACTGGATCCTAGATTCAGTCCTGGGACATCTCCTGTAAACAATTGAGTAAAAGCGTTTTGGTTACAGTAGTGATTTTTAAGGAATATTATTGTATTTTAAAAGTTGACAGAAACTTTTTCACATAGAATCACCAATGTTATCCTATGGGAGGAAATTCACTTAGCAGGTAAGTAGTGTTATCGTTACTTTTTCTTACTCAGTGGTGGATCCTGGATCCAGCACTGGTGCATCTCCTGTAAACAGTTGAAAGAATGCGTTTAAGTCATACAGGCGATTTTTAAGGAATATTTGTAGTTTGTGAAAATCGACACTTTGAAACTTTTCTGCTGAAAACCAGACAATGGATTCCTATGGAAGGAAATACAAGTTACTGGTAAATACGGTTAGAATTACTTTTCAGGGTCAGTGCTGGGCTAAAAGATGCAGCACTGGGTTCTCTCCTGATAACAGGTGAGTAAATCGGAATTCGTAGTTCGGCTGATTTTAGAGGAATATTATAAAGTTCCAAAACTCCACACTTAGAGAAGAATTTCCAGTGAAACCAGTCAATGTTAGCCTATGGAAGGAAATTCAAGTTACTGGTAAGTACGGTTAGAATTACTTTTCAGGATCTGTACTGGGCTGAAAGATGCAGCACTGAGGTCTCTCCTGATAACAGGTGAGTAAATTGGAATTCGTAGTTCAGCTGATTTTAGAGGAATATTATAAAGTTCCAAAACTCAACACTTAGAAGAATTTCCAAGTGAAACCAGTCAATGTTAGCCTATGGAAGGAAATTCAAGTTACTGGTAAGTACGGTTAAAATTACTTTTCAGGATCAGTACTGGGCTCAAAGATACAGCACTGAGGTCTCTCCTGATAACAGGTGAGTAAATCGGAATTCGTAGTTCGGCTGATTTTAGAGCAATATTATAAAGTTCCAATACTCCACACTTAGAAGAATTTCCAAGTGAAACCAGTCAATGTTAGCCTATGGAAGGAAATTCAAGTTACTGGTAAGTACGGTTAGAATTACTTTTCAAGGTCAGTGCTGGGCTAAAAGATGCAGCACTGGGTTCTCTCCTGATAACAGGTGAGTAAATCGGAATTCGTAGTTCGGCTGATTTTAGAGCAATATTATAAAGTTCCAAAACTCCACACTTAGAAGAATTTCCAAGTGAAACCAGTCAATGTTAGCCTATGGAAGGAAATTCAAGTTACTGGTAAGTACGGTTAAAATTACTTTTGAGGATCAGTACTGGGCTCAAAGATGCAGCACTGAGGTCTCTCCTGATAACAGGTGAGTAAATCGGAATTCGTATTTCGGCTGATTTTAGAGGAATATTTGCACAATGGTGAAGGAAGGGGGTGGGGCCTGAGGTGACATGTCTGCAAACACGCCCTGTGGCGCGTTTTAAGTTGGAGAATTAATTCCTCCTCAATCCCGAGGGTCCCTAGGGGCCAACTAGCCCACCAGATACCTCCAGTATGCGCCAGAGATTTGCGTTGCAGAGAGGTGTTCAGAGGCCACGCCCCTTTTTACAACACTCTGCAACGCTGCTCCGTGGCGCTTACTGGAGGTGCCTGGTGGGCTAGTTGGCCCCAGGGACCCTCAGGATTGAAGGGGATTTAATTCCCTATCTTAAAACGCGCCACGAGGCCTGTTTGCACACATGTCAACTCAGGCCCCGCCCTCCCTTCACCACTGTGCAAACGCGCCCGTGGCGCGTTTTAAGTCGGGGATTAACTCCCGTTGAATCCTGAGGGTCCCTGGGGTGCAACTAGCCCACCAGCTACCTCCATTAAGCGCCACAGAGCTGCGTTGCAGAGAGGTGTAAAAGGGCGTGGCCTCAGAACACCTCTCTGCAACGCAGCCCCTGGCGCATACTGGAGGTTCCTGGTGGGCTAGTTGGCCCCCAGGGACCCCCAGTATTCAAGGGGAATTTGTTCTCCTCTGCAAACGCGCCAGGGGCGCGTTTGCAGAGTGCTGACAAGGAGGGGGCGTGGCCTCCGGCGCGATGACAGATTATTATTTTTTTTTAAAGGGGGCTGTGTGGCCCCCCTTCTTTTTAATTATTTTGGGCCCTGGGGACCCCATTCAAACTGGAATGGCATGGTGAGCAAAAAAACGATGGATTTAGGCCCAGTTCTCTGTACTGGGGTGAATGTAAGACATTGTTCTGCATTCTGTCCATCAACTGTTGTTTTTGCATTTGTCACCCCGAGTGGGACGGGTATGCCCAGACGTGGGTCCCGTGCTCTCCATGCCACTGGAATCAAGCTTATCCTGGCTGAAGAGGGTGAAACCCGAAACCGGTCCTAGGATGCTTGTTTCCAGTCCAGGGAGGACCTGGCTTGGCAGTTCGGGCTGGACTGTTCCCATGAGGCACAGGGTCAAGACTGATTTGCATATGGCTGGGTTCAAACTGGAATGGCATGGTGAGCAAAAAACGATGGATTTAGGCCCAGATCTCTGTACTGGGGTGAATGTAAGACATTGTTCTGCATTCTGTCCATCAACTGTTGTTTTTGCATTTGTCACCCCGAGTGGGACGGGTATGCCCAGACGTGGGTCCTGTGCTCTCCATGCCACTGGAATCAAGCTATCCTGGCTGAAGAGGGTGAAACCCCGAAACCGGTCCTAGGATGCTTGTTTCCAGTCCAAGGAGGACCTGGCTTGGCAGTTCGGGCTGGACTGTTCCCATGAGGCACAGGGTCAAGACTGATTTGCATATGGCTGGGTTCAAACTGGAATGGCATGGTGAGCAAAAACGATGGATTTAGGCCCAGATCTCTGTACTGGGGTGAATGTAAGACATTGTTCTGCATTCTGTCCATCAACTGTTGTTTTTGCATTTGTCACCCCGAGTGGGATGGGTATGCCCAGACGTGGGCCCGTGCTCTCCATGCCACTGGAATCAAGCTATCCTGGCTGAAGAGGGGTGAAACCCTGAAACCGGTCCTAGGATGCTTGTTTCCAGTCCAGGGAGGACCTGGCTTGGCAGTTCGGGCTGGACTGTTCCCATGAGGCACAGGGTCAAGACTGATTTGCATATGGCTGGGTTCAAACTGGAATGGCATGGTGAGCAAAAACAATGGATTTAGGCCCAGATCTCTGTACTGGGGTGAATGTAAGACATTGTTCTGCATTCTGTCCATCAACTGTTGTTTTTGCATTTGTCACCCCGAGTGGGACGGGTATGCCCAGACGTGGGTCCCGTGCTCTCCATGCCACTGGAATCAAGCTATCCTGGCTGAAGAGGGGTGAAACCCCGAAACCGGTCCTAGGATGCTTATTTCCAGTCCAGGGAGGACCTGGCTTGGCAGTTCGGGCTGGACTGTTCCCATGAGGCACAGGGTCAAGACTGATTTGCATATGGCTGGGTTCAAACTGGAATGGCATGGTGAGCAAAAAACGATGGATTTAGGCCCAGATCTCTGTACTGGGGTGAATGTAAGACATTGTTCTGCATTCTGCCCATCAACTGTTGTTTTTGCATTTGTCACCCCGAGTGGGACGGGTATGCCCAGACGTGGGTCCCGTGCTCTCCATGCCACTGGAATCAAGCTATCCTGGCTGAAGAGGGTGAAACCCCGAAACCGGTCCTAGGATGCTTGTTTCCAGTCCAGGGAGGACCTGGCTTGGCAGTTCAGGCTGGACTGTTCCCATGAGGCACAGGGTCAAGACTGATTTGCATATGGCTGGGTTCAAACTGGAATGGCATGGTGAGCAAAAAACGATGGATTTAGGCCCAGATCTCTGTACTGGGGTGAATGTAAGACATTGTTCTGCATTCTGTCCATCAACTGTTGTTTTTGCATTTGTCACCCCGAGTGGGATGGGTATGCCCAGACGTGGGTCCCGTGCTCTCCATGCCACTGGAATCAAGCTATCCTGGCTGAAGAGGGTGAAACCCGAAACCGGTCCTAGGATGCTTGTTTCCAGTCCAGGGAGGACCTGGCTTGGCAGTTCAGGCTGGACTGTTCCCATGAGGCACAGGGTCAAGACTGATTTGCATATGGCTGGGTTCAAACTGGAATGGCATGGTGAGCAAAAAACAATGGATTTAGGCCCAGATCTCAGTACTGGGGTGAATGTAAGACATTGTTCTGCATTCTGTCCATCAACTGTTGTTTTTGCATTTGTCACCCCGAGTGGGACGGGTATGCCCAGACGTGGGTCCCGTGCTCTCCATGCCACTGGAATCAAGCTATCCTGGCTGAAGAGGGGTGAAACCCCGAAACCGGTCCTAGGATGCTTGTTTCCAGTCCAGGGAGGACCTGGCTTGGCAGTTCGGGCTGGACTGTTCCCATGAGGCACAGGGTCAAGACTGATTTGCATATGGCTGGGTTCAAACTGGAATGGCATGGTGAGCAAAAAAACAATGGATTTAGGCCCAGATCTCTGTACTGGGGTGAATGTAAGACATTGTTCTGCATTCTGTCCATCAACTGTTGTTTTTGCATTTGTCACCCTGAGTGGGACGGGTATGCCCAGACGTGGGTCCCGTGCTCTCCATGCCACTGGAATCAAGCTATCCTGGCTGAAGAGGGGTGAAACCCCGAAACCGGTCCTAGGATGCTTGTTTCCAGTCCAGGGAGGACCTGGCTTGGCAGTTCAGGCTGGACTGTTCCCATGAGGCACAGGGTCAAGACTGATTTGCATATGGCTGGGTTCAAACTGGAATGGCATGGTGAGCAAAAAACGATGGATTTAGGCCCAGATCTCTGTACTGGGGTGAATGTAAGACATTGTTCTGCATTCTGTCCATCAACTGTTGTTTTTGCATTTGTCACCCCGAGTGGGACGGGTATGCCCAGACGTGGGTCCCGTGCTCTCCATGCCACTGGAATCAAGCTATCCTGGCTGAAGAGGGGTGAAACCCCGAAACCGGTCCTAGGATGCTTGTTTCCAGTCCAGGGAGGACCTGGCTTGGCGGTTCGGGCTGGACTGTTCCCATGAGGCACAGGGTCAAGACTGATTTGCATATGGCTGGGTTCAAACTGGAATGGCATGGTGAGCAAAAACGATGGATTTAGGCCCAGATCTCTGTACTGGGGTGAATGTAAGACATTGTTCTGCATTCTGTCCATCAACTGTTGTTTTTGCATTTGTCACCCCGAGTGGGACGGGTATGCCCAGACGTGGGTCCCGTGCTCTCCATGCCACTGGAATCAAGCTATCCTGGCTGAAGAGGGGTGAAACCCGAAACCGGTCCTAGGATGCTTGTTTCCAGTCCAGGAGGACCTGGCTTGGCAGTTCGGGCTGGACTGTTCCCATGAGGCACAGGGTCAAGACTGATTTGCATATGGCTGGGTTCAAACTGGAATGGCATGGTGAGCAAAAAACGATGGATTTAGGCCCAGATCTCTGTACTGGGGTGAATGTAAGACATTGTTCTGCATTCTGTCCATCAACTGTTGTTTTTGCATTTGTCACCCCGAGTGGGACGGGTATGCCCAGACGTGGGTCCACTGCTCTCCATGCCACTGGAATCAAGCTATCCTGGCTGAAGAGGGGTGAAACCCCGAAACCGGTCCTAGGATGCTTGTTTCCAGTCCAGGGAGGACCTGGCTTGGCAGTTCGGGCTGGACTGTTCCCATGAGGCACAGGGTCAAGACTGATTTGCATATGGCTGGGTTCAAACTGGAATGGCATGGTGAGCAAAAAACGATGGATTTAGGCCCAGATCTCTGTACTGGGGTGAATGTAAGACATTGTTCTGCATTCTGTCCATCAACTGTTGTTTTTGCATTTGTCACCCCGAGTGGGACGGGTATGCCCAGACGTGGGTCCCGTGCTCTCCATGCCACTGGAATCAAGCTATCCTGGCTGAAGAGGGGTGAAACCCCAAAACCGGTCCTAGGATGCTTGTTTCCAGTCCAGGGAGGACCTGGCTTGGCAGTTCGGGCTGGACTGTTCCCATGAGGCACAGGGTCAAGACTGATTTGCATATGGCTGGGTTCAAACTGGAATGGCATGGTGAGCAAAAAACGATGGATTTAGGCCCAGATCTCTGTACTGGGGTGAATGTAAGACATTGTTCTGCATTCTGTCCATCAACTGTTGTTTTTGCATTTGTCACCCCGAGTGGGACGGGTATGCCCAGACGTGGGTCCCGTGCTCTCCATGCCACTGGAATCAAGCTATCCTGGCTGAAGAGGGGTGAAACCCCAAAACCGATCCTAGGATGCTTGTTTCCAGTCCAGGGAGGACCTGGCTTGGCAGTTCGGGCTGGACTGTTCCCATGAGGCACAGGGTCAAGACTGATTTGCATATGGCTGGGTTCAAACTGGAATGGCATGGTGAGCAAAAACGATGGATTTAGGCCCAGATCTCTGTACTGGGGTGAATGTAAGACATTGTTCTGCATTCTGTCCATCAACTGTTGTTTTTGCATTTGTCACCCCGAGTGGGACGGGTATGCCCAGACGTGGGTCCCGTGCTCTCCATGCCACTGGAATCAAGCTATCCTGGCTGAAGAGGGGTGAAACCCCGAAACCGGTCCTAGGATGCTTGTTTCCAGTCCAGGGAGGACCCGGCTTGGCAGTTCGGGCTGGACTGTTCCCAAGAGGCACAGGGTCAAGACTGATTTGCATATGGCTGGGTTCAAACTGGAATGGCATGGTGAGCAAAAAAACGATGGATTTAGGCCCAGATCTCTGTACTGGGGTGAATGTAAGACATTGTTCTGCATTCTGTCCATCAACTGTTGTATTTGCATTTGTCACCCCGAGTGGGTTGGGTATGCCCAGACGTGGGTCCCGTGCTCTCCATGCCACTGGAATCAAGCTACCCTGGCTGAAGAGGGGTGAATCCCCGAAACCGGTCCTAGGATGCTTGTTTCCAGTCCAGGGAGGACCTGGCTTGGCAGTTCGGGCTGGACTGTTCCCATGAGGCACAGGGTCAAGACTGATTTGCATATGGCTGGGTTCAAACTGGAATGGCATGGTGAGCAAAAAAACGATGGATTTAGGCCCAGATCTCTGTACTGGGGTGAATGTAAGACATTGTTCTGCATTCTGTCCATCAACTGTTGTTTTTGCATTTGGCACCCCGAGTGGGATGGGTATGCCCAGACGTGGGTCCCGTGCTCTCCATGCCACTGGAATCAAGCTATCCTGGCTGAAGAGGGGTGAAACCCCGAAACCGGTCCTAGGATGCTTGTTTCCAGTCCAGGGAGGACCTGGCTTGGCAGTTCGGGCTGGACTGTTCCCATGAGGCACAGAGTCAAGACTGATTTGCATATGGCTGGGTTCAAACTGGAATGGCATGGTGAGCAAAACAACGATGGATTTAGGCCCAGATCTCTGTACTGGGGTGAATGTAAGACATTGTTCTGCATTCTGTCCATCAACTGTTGTTTTTGCATTTGTCACCCCGAGTGGGACGGGTATGCCCAGACGTGGGTCCCGTGCTCTCCATGCCACTGGAATCAAGCTATCCTGGCTGAAGAGGGGTGAAACCCCGAAACCGGTCCTAGGATGCTTGTTTCCAGTCCAGGGAGGACCTGGCTTGGCAGTTCGGGCTGGACTGTTCCCATGAGGCACAGGGTCAAGACTGATTTGCATATGGCTGGGTTCAAACTGGAATGGCATGGTGAGCAAAAAAACGATGGATTTAGGCCCAGATCTCTGTACTGGGGTGAATGTAAGACATTGTTCTGCATTCTGTCCATCAACTGTTGTTTTTGCATTTGTCACCCCGAGTGGGACGGGTATGCCCAGACGTGGTCCCGTGCTCTCCATGCCACTGGAATCAAGCTATCCTGGCTGAAGAGGGGTGAAACCCGAAACCGGTCCTAGGATGCTTGTTTCCAGTCCAGGGAGGACCTGGCTTGGCAGTTCGGGCTGGACTGTTCCCATGAGGCACAGGGTCAAGACTGATTTGCATATGGCTGGGTTCAAACTGGAATGGCATGGTGAGCAAAAAACGATGGATTTAGGCCCAGATCTCTGTACTGGGGTGAATGTAAGACATTGTTCTGCATTCTGTCCATCAACTGTTGTTTTTGCATTTGTCACCCCGAGTGGGATGGGTATGCCCAGACGTGGGTCCCGTGCTCTCCATGCCACTGGAATCAAGCTATCCTGGCTGAAGAGGGGTGAAACCCCGAAACCGGTCCTAGGATGCTTGTTTCCAGTCCAGGGAGGACCTGGCTTGGCAGTTCGGGCTGGACTGTTCCCATGAGGCACAGGGTCAAGACTGATTTGCATATGGCTGGGTTCAAACTGGAATGGCATGGTGAGCAAAAAACTATGGATTTAGGCCCAGATCTCTGTACTGGGGTGAATGTAAGACATTGTTCTGCATTCTGTCCATCAACTGTTGTTTTTGCATTTGTCACCCCGAGTGGGACGGGTATGCCCAGACGTGGGTCCCGTGCTCTCCAAGCCACTGGAATCAAGCTATCCTGGCTGAAGAGGGTGAAACCCCAAAACCGGTCCTAGGATGCTTGTTTCCAGTCCAGGGAGGACCTGGCTTGGCAGTTCGGGCTGGACTGTTCCCATGAGGCACAGGGTCAAGACTGATTTGCATATGGCTGGGTTCAAACTGGAATGGCATGGTGAGCAAAAAAACGATGGATTTAGGCCCAGATCTCTGTACTGGGGTGAATGTAAGACATTGTTCTGCATTCTGTCCATCAACTGTTGTTTTTGCATTTGTCACCCCGAGTGGGACGGGTATGCCCAGACGTGGGTCCCGTGCTCTCCATGCCACTGGAATCAAGCTATCCTGGCTGAAGAGGGGTGAAACCCCGAAACCGGTCCTAGGATGCTTGTTTCCAGTCCAGGGAGGACCCGGCTTGGCAGTTCGGGCTGGACTGTTCCCAAGAGGCACAGGGTCAAGACTGATTTGCATATGGCTGGGTTCAAACTGGAATGGCATGGTGAGCAAAAAAACGATGGATTTAGGCCCAGATCTCTGTACTGGGGTGAATGTAAGACATTGTTCTGCATTCTGTCCATCAACTGTTGTTTTTGCATTTGTCACCCCGAGTGGGACGGGTATGCCCAGACGTTGTTCCCGTGCTCTCCATGCCACTGGAATCAAGCTACCCTGGCTGAAGAGGGGTGAAACCCCGAAACCGGTCCTAGGATGCTTGTTTCCAGTCCAGGGAGGACCTGGCTTGGCAGTTCGGGCTGGACTGTTCCCATGAGGCACAGGGTCAAGACTGATTTGCATATGGCTGGGTTCAAACTGGAATGGCATGGTGAGCAAAAAACGATGGATTTAGGCCCAGATCTCTGTACTGGGGTGAATGTAAGACATTGTTCTGCATTCTGTCCATCAACTGTTGTTTTTGCATTTGTCACCCCGAGTGGGACGGGTATGCCCAGACGTGGGTCCCGTGCTCTCCATGCCACTGGAATCAAGCTATCCTGGCTGAAGAGGGGTGAAACCCCGAAACTGGTCCTAGGATGCTTGTTTCCAGTCCAGGGAGGACCTGGCTTGGCAGTTCGGGCTGGACTGTTCCCATGAGGCACAGGGTCAAGACTGATTTGCATATGGCTGGGTTCAAACTGGAATGGCATGGTGAGCAAAACAACGATGGATTTAGGCCCAGATCTCTGTACTGGGGTGAATGTAAGACATTGTTCTGCATTCTGTCCATCAACTGTTGTTTTTGCATTTGTCACCCCGAGTGGGACGGGTATGCCCATACGTGGGTCCCGTGCTCTCCATGCCACTGGAATCAAGCTATCCTGGCTGAAGAGGGGTGAAACCCCGAAACCGGTCCTAGGATGCTTGTTTCCAGTCCAGGGAGGACCTGGCTTGGCAGTTCGGGCTGGACTGTTCCCATGAGGCACAGGGTCAAGACTGATTTGCATATGGCTGGGTTCAAACTGGAATGGCATGGTGAGCAAAAAACGATGGATTTAGGCCCAGATCTCTGTACTGGGGTGAATGTAAGACTTTGTTCTGCATTCTGTCCATCAACTGTTGTTTTTGCATTTGTCACCCCGAGTGGGACGGGTATGCCCAGACGTGGGTCCCGTGCTCTCCATGCCACTGGAATCAAGCTATCCTGGCTGAAGAGGGTGAAACCCCGAAACCGGTCCTAGGATGCTTGTTTCCAGTCCAGGGAGGACCTGGCTTGGCAGTTCGGGCTGGACTGTTCCCATGAGGCACAGGGTCAAGACTGATTTGCATATGGCTGGGTTCAAACTGGAATGGCATGGTGAGCAAAAAAACGATGGATTTAGGCCCAGATCTCTGTACTGGGGTGAATGTAAGACATTGTTCTGCATTCTGTCCATCAATTGTTGTTTTTGCATTTGTCACCCCGAGTGGGACGGGTATGCCCAGACGTGGGTCCTGTGCTCTCCATGCCACTGGAATCAAGCTATCCTGGCTGAAGAGGGGTGAAACCCCGAAACCGGTCCTAGGATGCTTGTTTCCAGTCCAGGGAGGACCTGGCTTGGCAGTTCGGGCTGGACTGTTCCCATGAGGCACAGGGTCAAGACTGATTTGCATATGGCTGGGTTCAAACTGGAATGGCATGGTGAGCAAAAACGATGGATTTAGGCCCAGATCTCTGTACTGGGGTGAATGTAAGACATTGTTCTGCATTCTGTCCATCAATTGTTGTTTTTGCATTTGTCACTCCGAGTGGGACGGGTATGCCCAGACGTGGGTCCCGTGCTCTCCATGTCACTGGAATCAAGCTATCCTGGCTGAAGAGGGGTGAAACCCCGAAACCGGTCCTAGGATGCTTGTTTCCAGTCCAGGGAGGACCTGGCTTGGCAGTTCGGGCTGGACTGTTCCCATGAGGCACAGGGTCAAGACTGATTTGCATATGGCTGTGTTCAAACTGGAATGGCATGGTGAGCAAAAAAACGATGGATTTAGGCCCAGATCTCTGTACTGGGGTGAATGTAAGACATTGTTCTGCATTCTGTCCATCAACTGTTGTTTTTGCATTTGTCACCCCGAGTGGGACGGGTATGCCCAGACGTGGGTCCCGTGCTCTCCATGCCACTGGAATCAAGCTATCCTGGCTGAAGAGGGGTGAAACCCTGAAACCGGTCCTAGGATGCTTGTTTCCAGTCCAGGGAGGACCTGGCTTGGCAGTTCGGGCTGGACTGTTCCCATGAGGCACAGGGTCAAGACTGATTTGCATATGGCTGGGTTCAAACTGGAATGGCATGGTGAGCAAAAAACGATGGATTTAGGCCCAGATCTCTGTACTGGGGTGAATGTAAGACATTGTTCTGCATTCTGTCCATCAACTGTTGTTTTTGCATTTGTCACCCCGAGTGGGACGGGTATGCCCAGACGTGGGTCCCGTGCTCTCCATGCCACTGGAATCAAGCTATCCTGGCTGAAGAGGGGTGAAACCCCGAAACCGGTCCTAGGATGCTTGTTTCCAGTCCAGGGAGGACCTGGCTTGGCAGTTCGGGCTGGACTGTTCCCATGAGGCACAGGGTCAAGACTGATTTGCATATGGCTGGGTTCAAACTGGAATGGCATGGTGAGCAAAAAACGATGGATTTAGGCCCAGATCTCTGTACTGGGGTGAATGTAAGACATTGTTCTGCATTCTGTCCATCAACTGTTGTTTTTGCATTTGTGACCCCATCCCCCAGGGCCTGACCCCCTTTTTTTATTTTTTTTAAAAATGTGAACGGGAAGGGGACCGCGTGGGCCCCCTCCCGTGGCCAATTTCGGCCCGAGGACCCCATCCCCCGGGTCATTGCCACCTTTTTATTTATTTTTATTCTCATGGAGGGGGGCTGCGTTGCCCCCCTCCTCAGGCCTCCTTAGGCCCCGGGGACCCCATACCCAAGGGCCGGCCTTTTAATTTTTAATTTTTTTTTCTAATTTGGGAGAGGGGCCGCGTGGCCCCCTCCCGGGCCACTACTTGCCCCGGGACTTCATCCCCGAGGCTGGCCCTATCCTTTGGGGTCCGTGGGGGACCCCAACTCCCCACGGACCACGCCGGCTCCCAGCGTCCTGCGGGAGCCGGCATTGCTTTTCCACATGGGGAGCTGCTAACATGCAGCTCCCCATGTGGAAAAGCAATTGTCTTTGGATATTGGAAGCGAGAGCAGGTTTCTCTGCTCTCGCTTCCAATATCCAAAGCAGTTTGCTATGACAGGACGGGAGCCGCGAAGCTCCCGTCCTGTCATAGCAAACTACAGTGTCCCGGGGTAGGCACCCCGGGACACTGCAGGAGCCGGCCCTGGGGGTGGCAGTCCCCAGGGCCCCCACAGGCTCCAGGAGGGGGGCCGCGCGGCCCCCTCCCTTCAATTGCACAGCCCCGGGGAGGTGGTGGTCCCCGGGGCTTCGGAGTCCGAAACGGACCCCCACATTTGTTTTCTAAGTGCCCTGGGAGGTGGTGGTCCCTGGGGCATGTGGGGGGCTAGAACCCCCACACAGGTGATTAATTTAAAAAAGAAGCCCCGGGGGTGGCGGTCCCCGGGGCTGCGAGAGGGCGGAAAGCCCTCCTGCACCATGTTTTATTTAAAGCCCCGGGGGGTTGCGGTCCCCGGGGCTCGGGGGGCCTTAGAGGCCCCCCACATAAAACATAAACCTACCCCCCGCATGCCCCCGGGACTTGGGCCACCCGGGGGCCAATTAACAACGAAGCGCGGGAGACCACGCTTCGTTTTTTTTTTTTTCCGGTGGGATTCGCCCACCCTAAGCGCATCCCGCTGATTTTTTTTCTTAAAAAATGCTTTTTTCTGCCCAGGGGGTCCTTGTGGGAGCCCCTGAGCAGACCTAGGGGGTCAGGGTGTTTCTACCCTGCCCCCTTTGTGCGTTTTGCGCACTTGTTTCTCTTTTTTTTTCTTCGGCGGGATCCGCGCACCCTAAGCGCATCCCGCCGATTTAAAAAAAAAAATGCTTTTTTCTGCCCAGGGGGTCCTTGTGGGACCCCCTGAGCAGACCTAGGGGGTCAGGGTGTTTCTACCCTGCCCCCCTTTTGCGCTTTGCGCACTTGTTTCTGTCCCTCGGTTCTACCGAGGGACAAAATGGCTGCCAACACTTCCTGATTTGGAGTGTTGACAGCCAATTAGCATGCAGCTTGTGATCGGGAGGGTACGCGGACCCTACTCGGCCATAGATATATATGTGACTTTACTTTTGATTTTCTCAGGAACTCCTGAACGGATTTACACCATTTAAGCAAAAGGCACGACACTGAACCAAGGGCTACCTCTTTGCCAAATTTGGTGTAATTCCGTTCAGCAGTTCGGGCTGTAGCTGCGACTAAAGGTTCCTATGGAAAAATGAATGGGGAAAACGCGTTTTGGGACCCCCCTTTTTTCTCGGCCCCCGCTTGACGTATCACCCCGAGACTTTCAGGATAGGAGCGGACCGGAGCGCCCCAACAAGTTGGAAGCTTTCGCGAAGATTCGTCAACCGGCGCCAACGTTATTTCAAATAGAATGTTGCGGATTTCCTATGGAAAATAGGTCCTAACTATAACTATCTACTGGCGACCGCCAGTAGATAATATATATATATATATATATATATATATGTATATATATATATATATATATATATATATTCACTGAAAAAACCATAGGTTTCAGAGGCGTTATAGTTAGTTGGACATTTCACTCGTACAAAACCATCGAAATTCCCCCGTTATAGTTAGTTCAGCTAACTATAACTCGCTCACCCGCAATGCACTGCTGATGACGTCACATATTACATCACTCATGACATGGTCAGTGACATCACTCATGACATCACTGATGACATCTCAAATGACATCACTGATGACATCACTGATGACATCATCCAGTGAATGTGTGTTTTTCTGAAAATTAAATATGTTTTATATATGTAGTGCAGTGGTGTTTGGGTGGTGTAGGGGGTCATGCTGGGGGTAGTGTTTTAGGGTTTAGGGTAGTGCAGTGGTGTTTGGGTAGTGTAGGGGGTCGTGCTGGGGGTAGTGTTTTAGGGTTTAGGGTAGTGCAGTAGTGTAGGGGTCGTGCTGGGGGTAGTGTTTTAGGGTTTAGGGTAGTGCAGTGGTGTATGGGTAGTGTAGGGGGTCGTGCTGGGGTAGTGTTTTAGGGTTTAGGGTAGTGCCGTGGTGTTTGAGTAGTGTAGGGGTCATGCTGGTGGTAGTGTTTTAGGGTTTAGGGTAGTACAGTGGTGTTTGTGTAGTGTAGGGGGTCATGCTGGGGGTAGTGTTTTATGGTTTAGGGTAGTGCAGTGGTGTTTGGGTAGTGTAGGGGGTCGTGCTGGGGGTAGATTTAGGGTTTAGGGTAGTGCAGTGGTGTTTGGGTAGTGTAGGGAGTCGTGCTGGGGGTAGTGTTTTAGGGTTTAGGGTAGTGCAGTGGTGTTTGTGTAGTGTAGGGGGTTGTGCTGGGGGTAGTGTTTTAGGGTTTATGTTAGTGCATTGGTGTTTGGGTAGTGTAGGGGGTGGTGCTGGGGTAGTGTTTTAGGGTTTAGGGCAGTGCAGTGGTGTTTGTGTAGTGAAGGGGGTCATGCTGTGGGTAGTGTTTTAGGGTTTAGGGTAGTGCAGTGGTGTTTGTGTAGTGTAGGGGGTTGTGCTGGGGGTAGTGTTTTAGGGTTTATGTTAGTGCATTGGTGTTTGGGTAGTGTAGGGGTGGTGCTGGGGTAGTGTTTTAGGGTTTAGGGCAGTGCAGTGGTGTTTGTGTAGTGAAGGGGTCATGCTGTGGGTAGTGTTTTAGGGTTTAGGGTAGTGCAGTCGTGTTTGTGTAGTGTAGGGGGTCGTGTTTTAGGGTATAGTGTAGTGCAGTGGTGTTTGGGTAGTGTAGGGGTCATGCTGGGGGTAGTGTTTTAGGGTTTAGGGTAGTGCTGTGGTGTTTGTGTAGTGTGGGAGGTCATGCTGGGGGTATATTTAGGGTTTAGTGTAGTGCAGTGGTGTTTGGGTAGTGTAGGGAGTCATGCTGGGGGTAGTGTTTTAGGGTTTAGGGTAGTGCAGTGGTGTTTGGGTAGTGTAGGGAGTCGTGCTGGTGGTAGTGTTTTAGGGTTTAGGGTAGTGCAGTTAGGTTTGGGTAGTGTAGGGTGTCATGCTGGGGGTTGTGTTTTAGGGTTTAGGGTAGTGCAGTGGTGTTTGGGTAGTGGAGGGGGTAGTGTTTTAGGGTTTAGGGTAGTGCGCCCTACCAGCCACAATATCCGTGGACAAAGGGGATCCTGACTGTTTGGAACGCTCCGTCAATTGAATAATTTGGGTCAAGGGCCCTACCACGTCCAAGACCTATCAATTCCTTTCTTGGGATCCCTCATATACTTGGAGAAAAAGGTACATAGTTTCTCACCAATTTCAGGCATGTGTGCCACCTTCCACTTCAGTGAGGGCCTGGGGCATTCTCCCCTCATCCTATTCCTGACCTCCCTTTCAAGGGGTTGATGGATTTTCCCCTCCACATACTCTGCCACTTTGGCATCAGGTGTCCACTCTGCCGACCTAGGATGGTAAATTTGGGTAGGCTCGAACTTGTCCTAGTGGACCCCGTCCCCAACCGGGGACTGAGAGGAGTGGGACTCTGGACGCCAGGGACGCCCGAGTCCTTATCCTCATCGGAGGAGAAATCGTCCTCCGATACACCCTCTCCTCTAAGGGGAAACCCGCCGTCGGGGTCTACAATAGTGGTGACAGTGTCGCAATTTTCTCCGGGCCCCTCCTCCCGGCAGGGTGCATGTTTTAGCGTTCGCACACTCTTGAGGAAGGTCTCCGTAAGTTTATCAAATCCTTCCAAGTGCCCCGCGTTATGCTTAACGGCCCTTTTATTCCCCATCTGGGAGCTACTTGGACCCGCCACCACCAGATCTGGGTCACTGAACACCCCAGGGATGCTTTTCGCCAGCTTATCAACCTGATCCCTAAGAGGAGCCAGCGCCCTAGAAATAGCCAGAGAGAGGCTTGGTCCACTGCTGGAGGGAGAAGTTGGGGGCCATTCCTCCTCCACTTCCTGGTAGGAGGAGTAAAAATGGTCTTCTGGAGAAGACATGATAGCAGAGGGTGTGAGCACAGAACAAATGCCCTTAAAATCCTTAAGACAGCCCCCTCGCCGGTGCGCCAACAGCTGGGCTTTCCCCGAAGCTGTTATAAGAATAGACTGAGGCGCAATACCAATTACCACCACCAGGTGGCGCTGGTCACTAACGTGGCCGTGTGGGGAAATCACCGCGTAGCAATGTCAAAATTAGGCGAGGGTTGGTCGGGAATCAAGCGGACACTAAAGGAGTGACCGGATTCCCAAACGCGCGTAAAGAGCAGCGGGAGCGCTCGACGGAGCTGCCTCGCTCGGACCAGACGCTCCTGACAGGATCTCACCGCGTGCAGAGCACACAGCGGGAGAAAATGATTAAAGTTGTTCAATACTTTATTCATTTTTCAAGGAAACGGGCACGAATTTTGGTGTTTGCCGATTACGAATTTTCATTATCCTTAATTATTATGCACATTCGTCAAACCCGATTGAGGTATTTTTATGCCACTATTTGTATTTTCAGTGAAATGTAGCTGAAAAAGTAAAAAGTGCTCTAAATCAGTTGAATTGATGTAAACTCGGAGTCTGTTCACTATGTTTATTTTAAGAAAGGTCACATGTTTATTTAAGTTACATGTTTTGATGCAACAGAATCACTCGCGAGCAAGGAGCGCAAGCTCTGAAATGCGTTGAGTTGTTGCCATACAAATAAAAAAATACCGTCTTGCAATCTTGGGAGTCCGTGGCTTGCTGTTATTTTGGATGTCAGAACAGCGTTTGTTTGATTTACGGGGACTCGCCATCCCGCCACGGAACGCCGTCATCTGAGGCTTGGGTAAGAGCAAACTTTCTTGCTGTGGTATTTAATGAATTTACCCGTGCCCGCCTCATCATTTTCAAAGTGGGAATCGCTTTAGCTTTGATACACTACTCCAGAAGCAGCTGCTTGGACCAAGTTACGTCAATATCAGCAGCGAGCTTGATATGAGTGTCGAACACGAAGTTAAGATTTATGCGCCCTGTGTTTGGTTGATAAGAGGCTGATGGTTATCGTTCAGAACAGTGAATGAGCTTACAGAAGGATTTTGCAAGCGGAGACGCAAGTATAGCGTATCCAGTTTAAAACATTACATTATGGCTATGGCACGGAATATTAAGCGCTGTGAGGCAGCGGTAAAAATGTTTGACAATACGAAACCACCAGAGGACACAGACAGAGTTGAATCAACAAGCAGTTCAGTTCTAAATCCCAATAAAAAACAACTGTGGGATAACCTATGGAAGGCCCTCAAATGTGAACAGAATAAATGGTGGGAGGCTACTACGCTATGGAAGTATATCGACGTAAGCCGGGTGCCGCGTGGGCTGAGAATTTTCATCACCCCAACTTTTAATGATCCTGACCCAGAATTAATCAATGAATGGGCGGCAAATAACCACAATTGCTCCACCATAATGCTCGGATTGCTAGTTAAATATGCAAGGAAAGATTGTGAAAGATTTGCTGAAGAAATAGAAAATACAACAAAAAAGCTGAAAGCAATGTGTGGGCAAGACGAATTCCAAAAAGAAATGGATAAATTGGATATGAGACTCGACAAAATAGGAAGAGATTAAAATGAAGAGACAAAGAAAATTCCATCGTGACCAGGTGGACTATGAGAAAGGTCAAATACTAACGTTCGCCAAAAGGTATGATCACCTCAGGAATACTTCCTCTGAAACCAAACAAACACCAAGAACTACGGCGGAGAACAGAGGGGCCAGTGGACAAGGGTCAATCGATGAACAGAATGATGGGATTGAGAGTGATTTCAGTGAGAGTGACATATCCAATATATCTGAACAATGTGGAGTAAAAAACCAAATTTTAACAGAGTTCAACTTGATGGCCAAAGGAAGGCTTTCAGCCAACAAGAAACAAAGAGGAGGAGGATTCAGAGGTCGCGGGCAAGGAGGCAGAGACGGCGCAAGAAAAAATGAGAAATCATCAGATGATTTGGGAAGCCCTGTGGGAAGTCATACAAGGGGCCAAAAGAAGGCGAAGTAATGGATCAAAAGACAGTTATCAATCTGTCAGAACGCAATCTGAGTAATGCTGAGGTAGAAGTATTATCATTGGGCCTCTCTTTTTGTCCAACAACTTATTTTAATTACGCACAGAGTAGAATTGACTTATTTCATTTTACTAGAAAGTTGAGATTGAAGAAATGGTATGCAACAAAAGTGTCAGATAGACGTGAGAAAGACAGAGAGATGCCCAGTAATATCAACATTGGCGATATTCAATTGCTACACATGATGAATGAATTAGAGGGAGACCCAGGATTCATTCAAGATCCGATCATCAATCTTGTCAATGATGACATTCGACTGGATCTTAGTGCTGCGAGTGGTTTTAGACCAAAATCTGTCTTTTTACCCCAGATCAACAGTGACGCTATTGATGTCTTTGAGAAAGGCGTAATGAATGAGTTTCTTAGCCTTTCCAAGAAAAAATGGTATGGTAAGAAAAATATCACTCAAGCACAAATAGAAGCTATAGAAACGAAAGCTTGAGAAATGATCAGTCAATTGTGATAAAGAAATCTGATAAGGGTGGGAACATTGTCATACTGTCAAAGGAAATGTATATTGAGGAAGGCACCAATCAATTGAACATGGTTGAACGATATGAGCTAAGTTGTAGATCTAAATATGAGGCATCTATCAAAATGTATCAAATACAATTGAGTGAATGGAGGGATAAGAGCTTGATTGAATGGGAGGAACACGATTTTTTGGTATGTAAGTTCCCCAAATTACCAGCCCTTTACCTCCAACCGAAGATTCATAAAGATAGCTCCAACCCCGCAGGGAGACCGATTGTCTCCTCACGGGGCAGTTGCCTTGAAAATACCTCTAGATATGTGGATTTTTTCCTTCAACCGCTTGTGCAAAGTCTCCCATCATTTGTGAAAGATACGGGAGACTTTCTCAGGCGGATTGAGAATATTGAGTGGAATGATGTGTACTCTCTTCTGTGTCTTGATATGAATAGCCTCTATACCTGCATCCCACTTGATTTAGGCTTGGAAGCATGCCGTCATTGTTTGAAAAACAGGTCGCTGTTGTATCTCTTTCACACCGAGATGCTCATCGACATGATGCATATTTGTCTCATGCAGAATTTCTTCACTTTCAATAGTAAAATCTATAGGCAGACCCTCGGTACAGCGATGGGGACTTGCTTTGCCCCCAGTTTTGCAGGTCTTTAACTCGGCTGGTGGGAGGAGCAGGTGGTAAACAATCTAGATATCTTTTCCCGAAGGGTGATTATGTGGGCCGGATACATAGATGACATTTTCTGTATCTGGCATGGCAATGAGAACGAGGCCAATGTGTTTGTTAACATACTCAATAACAATACACTTAACCTCAGATTCACGAGTCAATTTGCAAAAGGCAAAATTTAGTTTTTAGATCTATTGTTAGTAGTGAGCGGGAAGAAGCTGGCCAGCTATCTGTTCCGGAAGGAGACAGCTGGCAATAGTCTTTTACATGCCAGGAGTTGTCACTCAGAAAGCTTAATTCGGAGTAGCCCCCTAGGGGAACTCCTTCGAGCGAAACAAAATTGCAGCTCAGAAGAGGGCTTTAAGATGGAAGAAATACAAATGAAGAAAAGATTTCTACAAAGAGGGTATACCTGCCCCATGATTAATAAAGCCATTCAGGAAGTAGAGAAACATATTAGAACGGAGTTACCAACTCCGGGAAACAATTGTAGTGAAGAAACACAACAAAAGATTAGGTTCATTACCACGTTCAACGGTCAGGCAAAACAAGTACGGAAGGGGTTGGATAAGTTTTGGCAAGTACTAAGGACTGATAAAGATCTAGCTAACTGTGTAGAAGAGTACCCACAGGTAACATTTAGAAGAGCTAAATCCCTGAAAGACACTTTATGTAGAGCAGTGATTGCTCCAATAGCGAAGACGACAGGTATTCAAGGATTTTTTGTGTGCGGTAGTTGCAAAGCATGCAAATTTAGCAAGAATTGTAAAGAAGTGAGATTAGCTACTGACTGCAAACCATAAAAAATTAATAAACATGTGTCTTGCAACACAGATCATGCTGTGTATGCCCTACGATGCCCATGTGACAAATTTTATATTGGCAGTACGATTCACAAAGCAAAAAAACGGATTTTAGAGCATCTTCGCGCAATAAAAAATGGCGACAAACAGTACCCAATTGCCAGGCAATTTAAGACACACCATAACCAAAACAACAGCCTCCTATCGTTTTGTGTTCTTGATACCATTTTGATTCAAGAACGAGGGGGAGACAGAGTCCAAGATCTGAGACGCCTTGAGTCCAAATTGATAATTCAGTATCACACATTGACCCATAGAGGCCATAATGGAGATGAAGAATTGTCAGTACATTTGGGATGAGTTGGTTTCTGTAGAAAAGCAGAGTCTGGTGATTGTCAAACGTAAGAGTTGTTTTTTACCTTCTCTTTTAGGATCAGCCATCAAACTGATAAGAGATGATTTTAACCTCACTCATTATGTGTGTTTATTTTTTCTGTTTTCTATTGTAGTTGTATTCATTGTGTTGTATGAAGTAATACTACCTGTGACAGTAAATTTATTTTGTTTATGTGTTTACAGATTCTATGTACATCGGTTGACGAATGGAAGGCACGAGAGATTTTATATCTACCGCATAGGAGTATGAAGGAATATTTTCCTAAGACTGTCTGAGAAGCAATGACAATTGGTGTAGCCCACTAGGGCGATATTGACCCAGGATATTGGTCCCTTGATTAGATTGACATGACCATGATTGATGGCAAGAGGTGATATAAGCAGGCCCACTTGGGCAGTATTGAGGTTTGGGACTTCATTTATGATACCAATGGGGTGATTGCGGTTAGTTCCTTTTTCCCCCCTTTATTCATTATGATGATGTGTATCATGCACGGGTCCGTTTATCATGGCTGTTGCAAATATGGTATTTACCGTGAGTCCCTCCTGTATTGCGCATTCCCTTATAGATTGTTTGCGAATTTTTTGTTCATTGGTCGTCTTCAATAAGGACAATAAAGTTGTTCAATACTTTATTCATTTCTCAAGGAGACAGGCACAAATTTTGGTGTTTGCCGATTACGAATTTTCATTATCCTTAATTATTATGCACATTCGTCAAACCCGATTGAGGTATTTTTATGCCACTATTTGTATTTTCAGTGAAATGTAGCTGAAAAAGAAAAAAGTGCTCTAAATCAATTGAATTGATGTAAACTCAGAGTCTGTTCACTATGTATATTTTAAGAAAGGTCACATGTTTATTTAAGTTACATGTTTTGATGCAACAGAGTCACTCGTGAGCAAGGAGCGCAAGCTCTGAAACGCGTGGAGTTGTTGCCATACAAATAAAAAAACACCGTCTTGCAATGTTGGGAGTCCATGGCTTGCTGTTATTTTGGATGTCAGAACACCGTTTGTTTGATATACGGGGACTTGCCATCCCGCCACGGAATGCCGTCATCTGAGGCTCGGGTAAGAGCAAACTTTCTTGCTGTGGTATAGATATATATATATCCTCGTGTAAACTGGTGAGAATGCTTGTCAAGTATGCCGAAAGTGACCGCGCGGCACTACAAATTAAAATTGACGACTTAAATGAGGAGATAGGCAAAATAGAAACATCCGAAAACGTGAAAAAATACCGTGAGGAAATGTTAAGCCGCTTACACAAAGAGGAGGAGGTGATCAAGAAACGTAAGGCGTTCAAGTTTCAACATGATAAACTTGATTATCAAAACTGACAGATTTTTACATTTGCTAAAAAATTTGACTCCATCAAAATCACGAAAAAACAAGCACAAGAGGCCACATTACAAGCAAGCGCTAGTGCCATCGTTCAGTCATTTACGTCGGTTTCTGATCTAAGTTCAGTGCCTGAAAGTGAGTCTGAAAATGAACAAACCCGCCCTGAAATGAGGTTGGGGTTTACAAAGCTCTCCCTGGCTCAGGAGGTGGATTGCCTTCGTCAGGACAGAAGGCAGACCTTGCGGCCCTGTGAACAAAATGTAAAAAACATCAAAGAGTCAACCAAAAGCGCCGGGAAAGACGGCAAAGACGGCAATGCAAATACCGGCGGCAAGCAAAACAGCAAAAAACCTCCCCAACCCAAGAAATGGAATCGCAAATGAGCTTAACAACGGGAAAAGGTATCTCACCAACAGACTCGCATGCAGTAATCAACCTTACTAACATGTCCTTGAGTGAAGCTGAGAGAAAAATCTTATCGTTAGGACTGTCATACAGCCCGGTAAGCAATTTTAATTATGCTCAAACGCGCATTGACTTATATAAATACACACGAAAACTGAAATTGCGTAAATTCCATGCGCTACAGAAAACAGAGCACAAATCTCATCCTGCGGTTGCCATAGCAGCAGTTCAAAGTCCTTCTATGTTGACTGTTAATGATCTGGAACTCCTACAAAACCTATAAGAACTTCAAGACGAAGGTACAAGTGTGGAGTCCAGTGCACGTGACATCTGCCGAATTTGAGTATGGCCGGACATACACACTTTAAACTTAAATCGACCTTCAATCCAATAATGTTGCATGACAATCTGGACTTGTTCAATGATCTTGTGACAGTCGAACTGAAAAAATAGCATGTGTCTACTTTGCATATTCACCGCAAGTATACTCAACAAAATAATTGCTATGTTCAATTGATGAAGAAATTGCAAGCCAATGACAACATTATTGTTCGTCAATCTGACAAAGGTGGCAACGTAGTACTATGGCCACATGAACTATACCTAGAGGAAGCACTCAGCCACCTAAATGACCGGGATTGTTACAGAAGGAGTGACATGCGAACTGTCAAACAAGCATGGAATGATTTCTATACGAAACTTCTGGCATGGAAAAGCGCCGGTTTGCTAAGTACTGATGAGTTCAAATTCCTCAAAAATGACCATCCTGTCATCCCCGTCATTTATTTTATCCCAAAGATACACAAGGACGCTGAGAAGCCTCCAGGAAGGCCGATAATTTCAGCACGCAACAGCTTAATGGAGAACACGTCTCGCTATGTTGATTACTTCCTCCAGGAACATGTTAAGAAATTACCATCCTATATACAGGACACTAGCGACTTTTTGAGGAAAATCAGTGATGTTGTTTGGGAACCTGAATATGTGTTAATCACCCTAGACGTAACATCGCTATATACTAGCATACATCACCAGGATGGTATCAAGGCTGTAGACCATTACTTGAGTACTAAACACATTTTTATGTACAATCATAACAAAATGCTACTGAATATGATCATGATATGTCTGAATAACAATTTTTTCCTGTTCCAGAACCATATTTTCCATCAAATAAGAGGAGTAGCCATGGGGGCCTGCTTCTCCCCCAGTTATGCCTGTCTTCATATGGGACTGTGGGAGGAGCAGGTCCTTTCAACGCAATTTGCTGATGTTTTAGCTAAGCACATGCTACTCTGGTATCAATATATCGATGATCTATTCCTGATCTGGAGGGGTACTGAACAACAGGCACTCAATTTCATTGAGCAGATTAACAGCAATGGCCTCAATCTACACTTTACAGCCCACATGAGTAAGGAAGTGGTGAACTTTCTGGACGTAGAGGTGTTCATAGACAATGGGAGACCTGAGACGAGGCTGCACAGGAAGCCTACAACGGGCAATACAGTGCTCCATGCTACCAGTCACCACCCAGAACACCTGATTTGGAGCATTCCTTTTGGGGAGATGCTGCGGATCAGGGGTATTTGTAGCATGGATAAAGATTGCACTAAGGCCCAGCATGACAGCAGGAGCAGATTCCTGGCTAGGGGTTACTCCACTGATATGGTTGATAAAGCTATTAAAAAGACGGGCCTAGTCTCAAGAGCAGAGGCCCTGACTAAGAATGCTGGGGACACAAACACTAACCCAGTCCAAACTGCCGAACCAACTCGTTTGATTCTGACCTACAATCGACAACATCGAGTTTTGCGTAAAATAATCAACCAAAACTGGGTCTTGGTCTGCAATGACCCGGTGATAGGAGGGTCACTTGCCAAAACCCCAAGTATATCCTTCAGGAAAGCTCGTTCAATGTGTGACACCCTGGTCAAAAGCAGCCCGGAACTCACGGCTACTAAAACATGGCTGAATTCTAGAAAGGGATTTGTTAGATGTACCGCTTGCAAAGCATGCAAGTATGGTATGAGCAAAACATCTTACAAAACCCCTTTCCATGATGATCCGGTGTCCATTTCGAAGATGCTCACATGCAGAACTGAGTTTGCCGTATATGTGCTGGAGTATTTGTGTGGCCTGCAATATGTGGGTAGCACCAAGTTGCAGGTTCACGAGAGGATACTCCAGCACATTAGGGCGATCAGTAACAGTGATGCATCCTACCCGGTCGCCAGACACTTCAAGGAGGTCCATGGCAATGACCTGGAACATTTAAGTTACTTTGTGGTGGACATGGTCCCACCGCTTAGACGAGGTGGCAACCGGGAGGCTCTCCTCCGCAAACTGGAAACTAGGTACATCCTGGAGTTGGACACTAAGACGCCCCAGGGCCTCAACTCCAGCGAGGACCTATTTACCTGTCTTCAACTTTTCCAATCCCTTTCCTTTTGCACTGACATTTTAGATACATTTTATCACCATGCTTCTGAAACTTTTTAAAGCACTTTACACTTTCTTAACTTTTTTAGGTGGCACTATATTTTTGCACTTGAACTTTGTTGAATAAGCGTAGAGGGACGACCAAGGGCCCACTTGGGCAGAACTATGTTGATTTGACAGGGATATACAGAAAGGCAGTGACTGATACAGCACATGACGCAACAGGATTGTGTAGTTGTTTGGGTATGACAAACTAACTGCTCTGACTATCATTTCCCTAGATATGAATTGCAGAACGGATTGGAAACTTTTAACCTATAGTTTGTTATTTGTAACCTGCTTATCTGTATTTCAGTCGTTTTAAATATTTATGAAAAAATGAATATTTAACTATTTATTTGCTTTTATAATTTTAAAGACAGCAAATGTGATTGCAATGCATTTACTAGGAGTTAATACCCACTTGGGTTATATTATCCTGCACTTGCACTTTTAAGTACTGACCTTGAATTATTGGTTTTTATTCTCATATATTTATACGTTATTGGTGTTTTTGTATTATTTTTTAATGTTCATGAATTAATGAATATTTTTATAATTATGGTGCTCCGATGTATTTGCTAAGTTGCGAATATTAATTCATTGCTGCTTCTTTGACAGTTTCCTCTATGTCTATCACTCTGTGTCGTGACTCTGTCACGTGCTTATATTCTTGCACTTTAAATGTGGGGACACTCCTCATGCGCGTCATGTGATCAAGGCCTCCTGAAGGTCGAAACGCGTCATGGCGGTAGTGCTGGGTGTTTGAAAATAAAATCCTTGCACGAAAAATTGGGTCCGTATTCGTCTGTTCCTGTCCAGTTGGATTTGTTTGGCGAAGTGTGCTGCATATATATATATATATATATATATATATTCACTGCAAAAACCAAAAGTTACAGGGACGTTATAGTTAGGCTCAGATTTTACTCATACAAAACCATTGAAGTTCAGCAGTAATAGTTACCTGAGATAATTATAACTTAGGCCCTGCAATGCACTGCTTATGACCTCACAATATATTACTCATGACATAGTCAGTGACATCACTAATGACATCATCCAGTAAGTGTTAGTGTTTTGTAAACATTTCTGAAACTTAAACATACATATTAAGCCACATCAAAGTTAAATTGCTATAATTTGTGTACTACAAATGAGTGATACTACTTCTAACATATATTCTGTGAGTGACTGTGTAACTGCATGTATCCATGTGTGAGTGGGTGTCTGAGTGGCTGTATGGGTGTGTGAGTGGTTATGTGGATGTGCGAGTGGGTGTATGAGAGATTGTGTGAGGGTGTGAGTGTGTGTGATTCTATGGGTCTGTAAGTGGGTGTGTGTGGTTGTATGTGTGAGTAAGTGGCTGATGGGTGAGTGAGTGGCTGTGTGAGTGGCTGTTTGAGGTAGTGACTTGGGGGCAGATTTACAAGCCCCCTGCACCACCAGTACGTCACTTTTTGTGACGTACTGGTGGCGTATCTTACTGCTCCATATTTACAAGGACAGGAAAAGCCACCCTGCGTGGCTTTTCCTGTCCTTGTAAATATGGCCCCTTTACACGCAGCACTTTGCGTGAAAGGGGCGTTCCATGGGTGTTGCTGTGGGTGTTCCCACGCAACAATCATGGAACGAGACACATTTCCAGATTTACGAGGAATTGTAAATCTGGAAATACGTGTGAATCCTACACCTCCCCAGGGGAGGCGTAGGGAGGCGCAACGAGGAGAAATGTTTTCATTTCTCCTCATTTTTTCCAAGGGTGCGCAGGCACCCTTGCATGGTGCAAGGGTGCCTGCACCGGCACATGGCTGCAGTTTGTGCACCAGCGCAGGGGGAAGCACAGAGATGCGACATATTGTTGTAAATATGTCGCATCCCTGTGCTTTGAAAGTGACTCAGTGCGTCACAGCCAAATGGCTTGCGGAATGCACTGAGTCACTTTCATTGTAAATCTGCCCCTGGGTGTGCAAGTGGCTGTACAGGTGAGTGAGTGGCTGTTTAAGTGGCTGAATGGGTGAGTGGCTGTGTGAGCGGCTTATGGATGCGTGAATGGGTATGTAAGTGGTTGTGCAGGTGTGTGAGGGGTTGTATGGGTGAGTGAGTGGCTGTGTTGAGAGGCTGTATGGGTGAGTGAGTAGCTGTATGGGTGAGTGAGTGGTTGTGTTAATGGCTGCATGAGTGAGGGAGTGGGTGTGTGAGTGGCTCTATGGATGAGTAAGTGGGTGTGTGAATAGTTGTATGAGTCTGTGAATGGGTTTGTAAGTGGTTGTGTTGGTGTGTGAGTTGGTGTATGAGAGGCTGTAGGGGGGTGTGACTGGGTATGTGTTAATGCTTCTGTGGATGATGTCATCAGTGATGTAATTTGAGATCTCATCAGTGATGTCATCAGTGATATCACTGACCATGTCATGAATGATGTAATATGTGAGGTAAAAGCAGTGCATTGCGGGTATGTAAGTTATAGTTAGCTCAGGTAACTATAACTGCTGAATTTCAATGGTTTTGTGTGAGTGAAATCTGAGGCTAACTATAATGTCCAAGTAACCTTTGGTTTTTGCAGTGAATTTCCAAGGTTTTTTAAATTCTATTTCCTAACTATAACATCCTTGTAACCTTTGGTTTTTTAGTGAATTTCTACATTTTTTTTAATTTTAATTCCTAACATTAACCTGTCATCTTTGAGAGTGGGTGTGTCAGTGGCTCTATAGGTTGCTGAGTGGGTCTGTGAATTACTCTATGGGTCTGTGAGTGTGTTTGTGGGTGTGTGGGTGGCTGTATTGGTCGGTGAGCGGTTGTATGGGTCTACGACTGGGTGTGTGAGTGCCTGTATGGGTCTGTGAGTAGATGTGTGAATGGCTGTATGGGTCTGTGAGTAGATGTGTGAGTAGCAGTATGGGTCAGTTACTGGGTGTGTGAATGGGTGTATGGGTCTGTGAATGGGTGTGTGAGTATCTTAGTGGGTGTTTGAATGGGTGTGTCTGTGAATGGGTGTGTGAGTGCCTATGCAGGTCTTGTGAGTGGGTGTGTTAGTGCCTGTGTGGGTGGGTAAGTGGGTCTGTGAGTGCCTGTGTGGGTCTGTGAGTAGGTGTGTGAGTGCCTGTGTGGGTCTTTGAGTGGGTGTGGGAGTGCTTGTCTGGGTCTGTGACTGGATCTGTGATTGGGTCTGTAAGTAGTGCTATAGGTTTGTGACTGGGTGTGTGAGTCTGCGAGTGGGTGTGTGAGTGGTGCTATGGGTCTATGAGTAGGTGTGTGAGTGCCTGTGTGGGTCTGTGAGTTGATGTGTGAGTGACTGTGTGGGTCTGTGAGTGGCTGTGTGGGTCTATGAGTAGATGTGTGAATGGCTGTATGGGTCTGTGAGTGGATGTGTAAGTAGCTGTATGGGTCAGTTACTGGGTGTGTGAATGGCTGTATGGGTCTGTGAATGGGCGTGTGAGTGTCTTAGTGGGTGTTTGAATGGGTGTGTCTTTGTGTCTGTGAATGGGTGTGTGAGTGCCTATGCAGGTCTGTGAGTGGGTGTGTTAGTGCCTGTGTGGGTGTGTAAGTGGGTCTGTGAGTGCCTGTGTGGGTCTGTGAGTAGGTGTGTGAGTGCCTGTGTGGGTCTTTGAGTGGGTGTGGGAGTGCCTGTCTGGGTCTGTGACTGGATCTGTGACTGGGTCTGTGAGTAGTGCTATAGGTCTGTGACTGGGTGTGTGAGTCTAAGAGTGGGTGTGTGAGTGGTGCTATGGGTCTATGAGTAGGTGTGTGAGTGCCTGTGTGGGTCTATGAGTTGATGTGTTAGTGACTGTGTGGGTCTGTGTGTGGTGGGTCTGTGAGTGGTTGTGTGGGTCTATGAGTGGATGTGTGAGTGCCTGAGTGGCTGTGTGAGTAGGTGTGTAAGTGGTGCTATAGGTCTGTGAGCAGCTATGTGAGTGCCTGTATGGGTCTGTGAGTGGGTGTGTGAGTGTCTGTCTGGGTATGTGACTGGTTCTGTGACTGGGTCTGTGAGTAGTGCTATAGGTATGTTAGTGGGTCTGTTAGTGCCTTTGTGGGTCTGTGAATACGTGTGTATTTGTGTGGTTCTGTGAGTGGCTGTGTGGGTCTGTGAGTGGTTGTGTGAGTACCTGAGTGGCTGTGTGAGTAGGTGTGTAAGTGGTGCTATAGGTCTGTGAGTGGCTGTAGTAGTACCTTTGTGGGTCTGTGAGTGGGTGTGTGTGTTTGTGTGGGTCTGTCAGTGGCTGTGTGGGTCTGTGAGTTGGTCTATCAGTGGCTGTGTGGCTCTGTGAGTGGATGTGTGAGTGCCTGTGTGTGTCTGGAGTGGGTAGGTGAATGGCTCTATGGATGAATAAGTGTGTGTGTTAATAGTTGTATGGGTCTGTGAATGGGTATGTGAGTGGTTGTGTGGGTGTTTGAGTGGGTATATGAGAGGCTGTATGAGTGTGTGAGTGGGTGTGTGTTAGTGGTTCTGTGGATGATGTCATCAGTGATGTCATTTGAGATATCATCAGTGATAATATCAGTGATATCACTAACCATGACATGAGTGATGTAATATGTGAAGTCATAAGCAGTGCATTGCGGGTATGCAAGTTATCGTTAGCTCAAGTAACTATAACTGCTGAATTTCAATGGTTTTGTGTGAGTGAAATCTGAGCCTAACTATAAAGTCCCTGTAACCGTTGTTTTTTTCAGTGAATTTCTAGTTTTTTAAAAATTTTAATTCCTAACTTTAACCTGTCACCTTTGAGAGTGGGCATGTAAGTGGCTCTATAGGTCGGTGAGTGGGTGTCTGAGTTATTGTATGTGCCTGTGTATGAGTGTTTCTGTGGGTATGTGAGTATCTGTATAGGTCAGTGAGTGGGTGTGTGAGTGGCTATATGGGTCTGTGAGTAGGAGTGTGAGTGGCTGTATGGGTCTATGAGTGGATATGTGAGTGGCTGTATGGGTGTGTGAGTGTGTGTGTGAGTAGCTGTATGGGTCAGTGACTGGGTGTGTGAGTGGCTGAATGGGTCTGTGAATGGGTATTTGAGTGCCTTAGTGGGTGTCTGTGTATCTGTGAGTGGGTGTGTGAGTGCCTTTGCAGGTCTGTGAGTGGGTGTGTTAGTGCCTGTGTGGGTGTGTGAATGGGTTTGTGAGTGGCTGTGTGGGTCTGTGAATGGGTGTGTGAGTGGTGCTATGGATCTATGAGTGGGTGTGTGAGTGCCTGTGTAGGTCTTTGAGTGGTGGGTCTGTGAGTGGCTGTGTGGGTCTGTGAGTGGGTATGTGAGCACCAGAGTGGCTGTGTGAGTGAGTGTGTGAGTGTCTTTGTGGGTCTGTGAATAGGTGTTTGAGTACCTGTGTGGGCCTTTGAGTGGGTATGTTAATGCCTATCTTGGTATGTGACTGGGTCTGTGAGTGGTGCTATAGGTCTGTGAATGGGTGTGTGAGTGCCTGTGTGGGTCTGTGAGTGGGTGTCTGAGTGGTGCTATGGGTCTGTGAGTGGGTATATGAGTCCTTGTGTGGGTCTGTGAGTTGATGTATGAGTGACTGTGTGGGTCTGTGTGTGGTGGGTCTGTGAGTAGCTGTGTGGGACTTTGAGTTGGTGTGTGAGCACCTGAGTGGCTGTGTGAGTGTATGTTTGAGTGGTGCTATGGGTCTGTGAGTGGGTGTGTGAGTGCCTGTGTGGGTCTGTAAATAGGTGTGTGAGTGACTGTGTTGGTCTTTGAGTGGGTATGGGAGTGCCTGTCTTGGTCTGTGACTGGATCTGTGACTGGGTCTGTGAGTGGTTCTACAGGTCTGTGACTAGATGTGTGAGTGTCTGTGTATCTATGAGTGGGTATGTGAGTGCCTTTGCAGGTCTGTGATTGGGTGTGTTAGTGCCGGTGTAGGTATATGAGTAGGTATGTGAGTGCCTGTGTGGGTCTTTGAGTGGTGGGTTTGTCGTGTAGTTCCTATAAACCTATATAGTATCTGCACGTTTAGACAACATATACTGTAGGACTGGTGTCCGGACTGATTCTAGACACCCCCCACAGGGTATGTTAGCCTATATGCCAGCTAGCTCACAGTGCCACTAGAAACCCCTCTTACCAAGGAGAGAATAGTTCTTGGCATCTATTGAACATGACAACCCTGATCCCTCAGGATCGTGGAAATAGTGCGATACTTTTCGCTCAGTCACTCATGCTCACTTTGTCACAGAGAGATACACAGAATAAATGGTGAGGACGTTTTTCAATAAGAATTTTTTGAACAAGCGTCATTCTAATGTAAAATAGGTGTGCTGAAACAACTATAAGACAGAAACAGATATAGATGATCGTAAGCACCAACAGAGTAAAAGGATGGTAGATTTCTACCATAGTGCTAAAACAATGAATACAGGCAAGTATATAAAATACATGACAGTAGTAAATGCGTACTCCTACGATGCTACCCTAACTAGATGTACCTAAGTGTACCTAGCATGTATGTAGGTGTAAAAGCCAAGAATCCCTCTAGGATAAAGTCAACCCCATTACCTGAAGTGAGAGACTGTGGGACCCCATCTTGTTCTCGAGATGGACACCCCGCAAGGGATGTCAGACCACTGCGAGCTGGAGTGTCTGCTTGCAGGAACCTCAGCGTCTCACGTCGGTTTGTCGGCATGGAAGTCCTTTTCTCCTCTGACTACCTCAGCAAGATATGGTGTTTATATACCCAATGTGATACCCCCAGGGGATATACCTTGCTGTGTCATGTTGGACTAGGATGACGGAAGGAATGACCCTTGTACATAGTTATTATGCAGGAGATGGTGTCCTGCTGTGTCCTGCTGTGATTCCAAGAATCCTTATGCATGATGAATGAGGCTAGTTTTCAGAGAACACCCTGTGTCATTTAGGCATTACCGTAACTAGGTAAAAGGTCAGTCCCAAGAACCGTTATGTAGTGTAATTGCAGGGGAAATATAGGTGAGAGGTCGAGTTGCTACCTGAGCCTATATTGGGCAACTGTATGAAACATAACACCCACTCCTCATCCGACTGGACGACATATGAAAAATAATACATGTACTTCTAAAATACGCAGAGAATTTTAAGAAGAAAAAATGCATAAAATGTTTTTTTCTTAAAAATAAGCTGTAGAACTCTCTAAAAGAAGTCTCTAAAAGATGGTTGTATATATGGTCCGAACAACTATGAGTGCCTGAAAGCCATCCAGTGCTAAAAAAAAGAGTCTATTAGTTAATATTTCCAAATTTAGGTTGTTTTGAAATAGGGCAAATTTCCCAGCACACGATGAGCCAAAATGTTTGTGTGTCCTGGCTGGGAGACGCAACATCACTGTTGCTTGCCAACGCAGACGACGATCCCTGCAACACCTCACGTCAATTGAGCACAGATGATCTTGTGCAGGGCCCAAAGCCGATGCTGGGGAATCCTGTTTAGTCTCCTCGACTGGTGTGCCTGTAGAGGAGCCGGTCTCCGTTCCAACAGGAGCTGAAGCATCCTTTGGTGGCTCTAAGAATGCCAACATCAACACTGGAATACGCTGAGGACACTGCAACACGTGGGCCTTTAACGGGTCCAGTAAAGCATCCACATCCGGTGGCACAAACGATGGAAATGTTAGACAGAGATCCAACACGCATTCTTGTCTGCACAATAGGCAGCGGAGGACAGGCAGAACACAGTCAATCCAGACTGGTCGAAATGATAGGAACCAAGACTCGCTTAGTTCCCAAAGGCGAGGTGTGCCCAGATAGAGTACCATGCGATTACGGTATTGGCGCTCCAAGAGCGTTCTTTCCATCTCCTTGGTGACTGGGACGTCCATTGCGTAGCAGAAAAATGACAATCAGTTTACCTGCTATTAGGAACAGGATCAGCGGAAGCCCTCCAAAAATGCTTCCGAATACGGAGTGTGTGAAGTTGGGAATAACTCTGAGGATTGTCTGAAAGGTGCTTAACAGTCCAGAACCTATGGTCTTAAATAGGTGGACTATACCCATCATATCAGACATGTTAAAGATACATTGTACCATTTCTGTGAGATGTAAAGGGCAGTTTATTCGTACCAGTGCCTGTATCTCAGCCGAGGACCTTGCAACCTGGAGATCATAAGTTTCCTGGGCGGAGGTTAAGGGCACGGTTTGTTGTAAAAGCATGGCTTTCATTCAGCTCAGAATATCAAATCATATAAAGGAAACATTCAACGAAGGCCATAATGGCGCCTCCCTGATTGTGTGTGTCGGGGGAAACAATACTTGCATACAGCAAGTAACCCTGGAGCTTACAGTGACAAGATATGCGATGCCCGGGAGCATCCCACAACAACCTTGATCATTCAGCATCAAGTAACTCCCATTTGAAAGTAACTTGAACACTGGATTAATTACGGCAGCGGGGGTCCCTTTCAAGTGACAGGATAAGTTTGCAACTGACCCATTACAGGCCCCGTGAAGCATGATATCCTGGCATATGAGAGATCCGCTTAAAGCGCTCTCGCAGTTAGTACCGCTAAGAAACACTTCTACGTCCCCATTCCTGCATCGAAATCTATAAGGCAATTCCCCTGTTGTTGTTCTAGGCAATACTGAAATTGGAAAGTTGTGACCGGTAGTGTTATTTGGCCATGGATTAACCATTCTGTGGATGGCGATTCTGCCACAGTAAAAGGTAACTTGTCAAGTTTTTCAATACGCAGCGTTGTATATTTTGCTCCTCTTTGTGCCATTGTAATCTGTTTTTCAGTTAGATTTTATGCTGAAAATAGAGACGTACTGTTAATAAATCGCCAAGGCACATACCCAGCGCGCAATGATTGCAGCGTCCAGCTTAATAATATAATAGAACGCAGTTGAAATTGTCTGTGTTGTAGAATGGACAAGTCCTGTTCTAGTATATCAATAGCAGAAGATACAATGTTGCCCAGTGAATAAATCCTGGATGTTAATGTAGTCATACCTTTGTCAACTACAGCTAACGCCTTTTCTAGGTTAATTCTATCTATTTCACGAAGTCTCTCCGCAGCTTCCTGTTGAGAGATTTTCCAGATTTCATTATAGACAGCGTAATAGAAACGTTTCTGATGTGGCTTTCGGGGACCTAATAAAAAATCCCTTAGATCCACCTCATCTGAGAGTAAGGATAAGTGCTGTTTCACCTGGGACAGTGTCAAGGTTTTTAGCCAATCAAGGCATAACTTCTCAACACTGTATGATGTCACTACCCCCGGCTGTTCTCTTTTTACATATCGTGGGTCTGGCCTTTGGATACTGAACCCTTCGGTTGTACCCCTGAATCTTGATTGATATCTATTTGTGTCTGTGGGCCAAACTAACCATCCCTTCCAATTGGGGTCTGAAGTATTGTACTGAATAATGTCATCTAATGTATCCCCTCCACGTGATGTAAAATTGATGTGTGAAGGTATGGGAATCCGAGGTGTGTTCAAATCCTTGTTCATGGCTAGTCCAAGGCAGGAAGTCTGTTGTACAGTGTCATTCAAAAAGATGATTTGCTGTGGGAGGAGGCAGGCTCTAAATAGTGCTTCTGTTCCCTGAACTTGCCAATCCTTAGAACCCCAGACTGATTTTATGTGTATAGTGTCCTTCCATAAGTCGAAACCCTGTTTAGACAGTTGGGAAATAAAGGGTGCAGAATAAATCTGTTTGGTGTTAGTCAGCATATTTTTCTGTGCAGTTGTAGATTAAATCTTATAGTAATATGAGGTTGGGTCAGAAGTGTTAAACCCTGAAAAATATGAAAACGTCTGTGCAAATGTTTTTGAACTAACTTTCGGTGGTGTTGGACAATGTTCCCATTGGTGGTATGTAAAAACATTTCTTGGGATACTGGATTTGTGTAAAAAGTGATGACCATAATGATGGTAACAGTACAAAGTGTTATAGTCTGATGTGTCTTCTAACAGTTCAGTGCTTGAAAATGCAGCGGATTGTTTAAATCAGACAACATATTATTTACAGTTTCAAAATCCCAATCGTCAGAAAATGTACTGGAGGTAATGATATAATTTAGAGAAATTTTAAACAAATGTGGAATTTTCAAAAGTTCAGTAGGGCCAAATACATCATAATTAACCTTGTCCCAAACTATACCATCAGGAATTGGAACAGCTGTAATGTTCACGGAAAACAAGTCTCATTGTTTACGGTGAGATGATATATGAGGTTTCAGGATCAAATACACATTTGATACTGCAGAGCGTTCTGGGAGATATTTTCCATTTATGAGCATGCAAAAAACAGTTACTAGGCCAATCCAGAACAGAAAAAACAATATTCCCCACGGTGATACTAAGTAAGTCTTTTTCAGAAAAATGTAGAAATCACAAATTTGTTGCTTACGGGAAACTGGAGCTGGCATTGTCTCAGGGTCACTGGGATCAAGAGAGAATGTATCAAAATCGATGAAGTAGCCAGATGCAATTCGATCTATCTTTGGTAGCTCAGTAGGTTTTGTTGAACTGGCTCTTGTTGAGGCATATTGATGTAGACTTCGGTGTTAGGCCGAATTGATATTTGTCCTTCATTTTCATTTTGAAGTTCTGTTTCCAGAGGAACGAGTTCCATTTCATTGTTGGAAATTCCATCATTTTGTATTGGTGACTCTTCAAATGTTATGAGTCTTTCTGTCTCAATTTCCTGTATGGTAGTGAGAGGAGAGCGTCGGCTACCCAGGAGCCCACGAGGTCTACTATTCAGTATTGGCCACATAGTGTGGTTTGATCAGATCAATGGAGACGAATCTCTTTTCTTTTTTGCCGGCAAGAGCTGGAAGAAGTACTGTTCTTGTTTCTTCGACAGCCAGGACAGGTACGGGTTTTCTGTACGATGGCCCAAATTCTTTCTTGTCTTCTATCTTTTCTCTGACTATATCCCCGACTTTTGGGATCCAGACAAGTCTTGCTGTGACTGATTTGACTTCTCCAGTGGCGGTGCGTTTTACTTGCACGTTGCTTAGTAGTGCTCGGGATTCATTCAGATCCTGTAAAACAGCCAAACGTTTATTGATGTCAAATGTTTTTTCATCCGCCACTGCACTGTCATGATCGAGATCGGGTACCCACATTCTCGTCCCAAATAGGACCTCGTAAGGAGTGACACCCCCTAGAGAACTTCTTGCATATTATTGAGGGTTCATTGTACCCCATATAAGTGATTGACCCAACTACCACCCGAACCTAATACTCTTGCTGTTAAAGATTGCTTTAAGTCTTGGTTTTTCCTCTTCACGACCGAATTTCCCTTGGGATGGTACGGAGAGGAGTACTGCAATGCTACATCCAAACCTTCCATTGCTTCCATGTAAGCCCTAGAGCTAAACGTGGGGCCACGGTCAGAATGTAATGTGCCAACTGCATATGTCCCTATAAAGACTCGCAAATCTTTTATAACAGTTCGAGCATCAGCCGAGTGCTGAGGCCATACCCATAGGAATCTAGAGCATGAATCCACTGCCACCAAGATATACTTGTAAGCCCCATCTGAGTGTAAGGGGCCGCAGTGGTCCAAATAGACACAAGCGAGTGGTCTGTCAGATATTAGTAAAGGTGTCTGCGCTGGACGTGCCACGGTGGAACCCTTCATCTGCTGGCAGATGTCGCAATTTAAGACAAAATTCTTTGTTTGTTTAGTTGAACCATGCCACCAATAGCGCTGTTTCAATAATGAAACCTTTGTGGTAATCCCTGCGTGTGCAGAACCTAGACCCTGGTGTGCAGCTAGTATTATACCCAATCTGCGATCCATGTTTGGTATTACTCTATCCCCCACTCCTGGAATTTGAGTATATGGAATGTTATTTGCATTTAACTTGTAGGAGTACTTGAGTGGAAAGACTTTCGGTAAGGCTGTGCTGTTTTTGTGTGAAGCAATGACAGCTACCATTATCTGTCCGTCTATTCTCGATTTTGAACAAGTGATCGCAGCTACGGCAGCAGTACGTACTGCCCCCTTTGCGGCTTCTTTGGCCAATGAATTCCCTTCAACGTGAACTCCATCACATTGATGACTCAGTGTGTGTATCACGTGAGCTCTTGGTAGTTCGTTTTTAATCTCAGCTACCTGTTCCCGTAGCATTTTATGCTTAATTGTACCACCTTTTGAGTCTTTAAACCCATTTTGACCCCAGTAGTGAAGATATTTGTTGTATGACTAGACACAATAAAAAGAATCGCATACGATCAGTGTGGGGGATTCCTGATCCGTGTTTATTAGTGCCAGTGACAGGGCTTTTAGTCCGGCCAGCTGAGCCGTGCAGTCTCCTAGAGACTGTGTCTTCGTACTGCTAGGATAGAACTTGCCATCCTGTGTACGACCCTTCACAATCGCGCACGCGGCACTGTATTGCTGTTTACTTCCTACAGCCGGCTGAGCAGATCCGTCAGTGTAAATGATATATTCATACTGATCTAGAGGCATTATTTCATTTTGTAGAGGATATTCTTGTTCATATTGCAGGAAAGCTTGTGTTTTTAGACTAGGGTCATATCTGTATTCTACATCTGTTGCAGTGAGAGAATTAGCCCATTGTATTCATCTTGGATCTAAGGCTTTAGCATTAGGAACGCTTGCATTTGTAGCAGCCTCTAAGGCTGGTACTGGAGTTACCACAAATATTCGTTTCCCCTGAGCCAGTGATCTTTCTCTTCCTACAGCGGTCAGTATTTTTTCTGTAAGAGCAAAGCGCATTTCAGCGTTTGTGTACAAGTGTGATTTGTATGCTATGGGTACTGTTTCTCCTTCATTGAAGGTCAGGTAAGTGTACCCAGACTGACCCGCTATAACACGGATCACCAGATTGCATACGTTTACGCGTGTCTGTGAGTGTTTTGAAGCTATAATGTCAGCTTGTAGGGAACGAAGGATATCTGTGTGTTCCTGTGTCCAATGCCTAACTGAAAAATCAGGTCTGATTTAGTCGTAGAAAGTTTTTACTTTTTCTGCGTAATCTAAAATGTATGTTCTGCCAAAATTTAAAAATCCCAATATGGATTGCAAATTCTTCAAAGATTTAGGAGGTTGGAGCAGCACACACTTTTCTGAAAAGTTAGCTGCCAGGCTTTTTCCTTCACTTGATAGCGCGTATCCTAAAAATAGGACATTGAGGTGGGCTATTTTAGATTTTTTAAAGTTGAATTTGTAGCCCTCAGAGGCGAACCCTTAAATTATGTTGCTCACCCTGGCCAAGTGATCCTTTAAATCATCATCCGTCAGATAAATATAATCTACAAATGACAATGCCTCTTCATCTAAATTCTGAATTAATTCTGTTACTCTAGCGGAGAACAACCCAGGGCTATTCTTATACCATTGGGGGAGTCGACAAAATTGACGCTGGGAACCTAGCACTGAGAATGCTGTCAAATACCTGCTTTCAGGTACTATAGTTTGGCAGAAAAATCCATTTGAGATATCTAATGTTGTTTTGTATTTTTTCCGCACAATGTTATTCATCAATACGGCACCATGTGCATTCTGTACTGCAAATGTTTTAGTGCATGTGTTCAGATATCTATAGTCTGAAACTAGACAATATGAATTATCGGGTTTCATTACGGGAAACAAAGGATTATTCATTGTGGAGGTGCAAGTTTCTATTACACCCTGGTTTTCAAGTTGAACTAAGATCTCCCTGACCTGTTTTTTCGCTTCTTGTTTTATTGGATACTGTCTCTGTGGAGTTGGAGTAGTTTTTACTGGGATTATATGGTGAGGTGACTCAGCATCCCACCCAACATGGTTGCGATATAATGCTGGAGCAAGGGCTACCGCCCACTCCTGCGCGTATGTGTGTTTTAAGTATATTGGAACGAGGTAGGAAAAGGCCGGCAAAATCACAGTTTCTCCCTTTGGGCAATCCATAACAATTGCAGGTGGCCAATCTTTTTCAGCTAAAAGGATGTCATAGCCGTAAGTCAGGTTCTCCCAAAAGAGACCTTTAATTTTTCTGGGTTTGTCCCCCTCCATCTGGAGTGTTATCTCATGTAACCTATGCGGGACACTTACCCTCGTGTCAGGTGTTTCCACCGTGATGTGCTCATTCAACTCCGCTGTCACCAGGAATTCCATCAGGTTCTGGCGAGCTATTGTTACTTCTACTGCGCTGTCTAGCATCGTCAGAGCCCATTCCCCGTTCAGAAGTTGAGTCCTCAGAATTCTGGGCATGTCTAACTTTGAGACCTGCTACTTTTTTCTTTTTAAATTGAAGTTTAGATTTTGGCTTGTCTTCTTTGTTGTCAGTATAGCTTGAAGCGCGTTGCGTGTCTCTGGACTTTGTACGCTCTTCTTGTCTGTGTTATGACCGCCCTTCTCTCTCAGAGTTTCTTGGTGAACCCTGAAAGGAATAAGAGGAACGTGTATCAGTATCCTGATACCTGTAAGGTTTTTTAATGTTATCTCTATTCCTAAGGTTGTACCTCCTTTCAGAGGGCTCCTGTTGAGGAGACCCACTCCTGGATTGAGAACTATTTTCTCTATTCTTTTGTTTTTTATAGTTATTATCCCATTTCTTCTTGGAAGAATCAGGTGCTTGCTTGGTGTTATCCATTTCAGGACAACCCATGAGTTGAGATTTTGTGGCTCTAGCTCCCAAACTATCTCTACCTAATTCAGCATAGGTGTCTACGATAATTTTAGGTAATTCACGTTCCTGTTGTAAAGGAGTGAAATCCCTCAGGCGTTGGCGTATTGCCACTGCTGCTGCCTCCCCTTTTATATTTGCTAATATTATAGCTGATACCTGGGCAAAATTACCTAATAATTTCGACGTAGAACATGTTCTACGTCGGGCGCTTTGCGCCGCCTCCATTGGCTTCCCATCTCCAAGAGGATTGAATTTAAGACATTGTGTTTGGCCTTCAAAATTCTAAAACTTTCTTCCCCTGAGATTCTATCCAATTTGCTGGTTCCCTATGTCCCTGCTCGCCAGCTACGTTCCGCTGAGCAATTTCTGGCCACTGGCCACTGTCCCCCGAGTGAAACGCATTCGGGCGGGGGGCAGATCCTTCCGTTGTCTGGCCGCTAAGCTATGGAACTCCCTTCCTGTGCAGACTCGCCGCATAGACTGCCTGTTATCCTTCCGTAAGGCCATCAAAACTTACTTGTTTCCTACAGACTAGCCCTCATCCTCTTTGACACTGCATTAGCGCCGGGACGCCCCTTCGCTGGGGCAGCCGTGCGCTTTACAAGTTTACTTAACATAACATAACATAACATCCCTAAGTTCAGAGCAGGCTCTGCTCCATACTCAGTCTGTATTTGTCTTAATACATCTGGTATTACTGCTAATGATGGGATACCATGAGTTCTTGTATATATGGCAGTGAAAACTGTACCCCAAGTGGTACAATCCTCTTTCTGGGGAGCTATCCCCATTGGCAAGCAGATTGTTAGCATTCTGTGTTTTTCTTGAGGGCTTGTGTATGGAAATACTGCCTCTAGCTGTGTTATTTTCTGAGCTATCCAGAATGGCATTTTCTCAGTTTAGTGGGCATTTTACCCATAACTGCGTATAGTGTTTGTGGTGTAATTTTAGTTGTAGAACCCTGAATTGGTCCTGTTTGTGTAACTCTAGTTGGCTGAAGTGTGAGTGTTCTCATCACGAACTGTGTCACGTTTCTGTAAAGTTTTATTATTTCTTTATGAAGTGGACGTAGGTCTGCTACTGGCATTGTGTCAATCTCTGGATGCGGTGTATAAGCCGCTAAGACTGGCCAAGTGGCTCCATCTCTTCTGAGTGGACCTAGTCTTAATTTGTCTTCTGTGTGGGGGAGGGTGCCTTTAAACCAGTTTATGTGCTCCTGGTAGGTGAGCGGAACTTCAATGTCCTCACATGGACAGTATTCATTTGGTGGGTCATCCTCAGTGTAAGAATGAAATGTATGTGATTGTGCATCTGCTAGTGGGAATTTAACCCATAAATAGAATACCTCTGTTCTATATGATTCGTGAGCCTCAATCACGAATACAACTGTCCCACCCCTAGTTGAGACTTCATAGTCTGCTAGTTTTATGGTAATGGCATTTCTGACATTTTCTGAAATGTTTAATTCAGTTACCTCTTCTTCTTCCCTAACTATAACACGTTGTGCTGGCACAGCGTCGCCTTCTTCAGTCATTGTTGGAAAAGAAAAACTTTCAAGGGAAAGTTTCAAGGAAACTGAGATAAGGTTTTATGCACAATAGGAACTGTGTGTCCTTCAAGCTTCATAAACCTATAGCCAATACATAGGATATGCCTACTCAGCTGTGGCGGATTGTTCCCTTCCCACTCCAGACGTCTCTGGGGAAATGTGAGTACGGGTCTCTGAGAAAAGCACGACTGAACTACTCATATTTGACTGTTAAATAAGTACCAAACCAACGTTGGTGGCGCCATGTCGTGTAGTTCCTATAAACCTATATAGGATCTGCATGTTTAGACAACATACACTGTAGGACTGGTGTCCGGACTGATTCTAGACACCCTTACCGGGTATGTTAGCCTGTATACCAGTTAGCTCCACAGTGCCACTAGAAACCCCTCTTACCAAGGAGAGAATAGTTCTTGGCAACTATCAAACATGACAACCCTGATCCCTCAGGATCGTGGAAACAGTGCGATACTTTTCGCTCAGTCACTCGTGCTCACTTTGTCTCAGAGAGATACACAGAATAAATGGTGGGGACGTTTCTCAATAAGAATTTATTGAACCAGCGTCATTCTAATGTAAAATAGGTGTGCTGAAACAACCATAAGACAGAAATAGATATAGATGATTGTAAGCACCAACAGAGTAAAAAGATGGTAGATTTCTACCATAGTGCTAAACAATAAATACAGGCAAGTATATAAAATACATGACAGTAGTAAATGCGCACTCCTACGATGCTACCCTAACTAGATGTACCTAAGTGTACCTAGCATGTATGTAGGTGTAAAAGCCAAGAATCCCTCTAGGATAAAGTCAACCCCATTACCTGAAGTGAGAGACTGTGGGACCCCGTCTTGGTCTCGAGATGGACACCCCGCAAGGGATGTCAGACCACTGTGAGCTGGAGTGTCTGCATGCAGGAACCTCAGAGTCTCGCGTCAGTGTGTCGGCATGGACGTCCTTTTCTCCTCTGAATACCTCAGCAAGATATGGTGTTTATATACCCAATGTGATACCCCCAGGGGATATACCTTGCTGTGTCATGTCAGATTAGGATGACGGAAAGAAAGACCCTTGAACATAGTTATTATGCAGGAGATGGTGTCCTGCTGTGATTTTAAGAATCCTTATGCATAATGAATGAGGCTAGTTTACAGAAAAAACCCCATGTCATTTAGGCATTACAGTAACTAGGTAAAAGGTCAGTCCCAAGAACCGTTATGTAGTGTAATGGCAGGGGAAATATAGGTGAGAGGTCGAGTTGCTACCTGATCCTATATTGGGCACCTGTATGAAACATAACAGGTCTGTGAGTGGCTGTGTGGGTCTGTGAGAGGGTATGTGAGTGCCTGAGTGGCTGTGTGAGTGAGTGTGTGAGTGGTGCTATGGGTCTGTGAGTGGGTGTGTGAGTGCCTTTGTGGGTCTGTGAATAGGTGTGTGAGTACCTGTGTGGGTCTTTGAGTGGGTGTGTTAATGCCTGTCTTGGTCTGTGACTGGGTCTGTGAGTGGTGCTATAGGTCTGTGAATGGGGGTGTGAGTGCCTGTGTGGGTCTGTGAGTAGGTGTGTGAGTGCCTGTGTGGGTCTTTGAGTAGTGGGTCTCTGAGTAGCTGTGTGGGTCTGTGAGTGGGTATGTGAGTGCCTGAGTGGCTGTGTGAGTGAGTGTGTGAGTGGTGCTCTAGGTCTGTGAGTGGGTATGTGAGTGCCTGTGCGCGTCTATGAATAGGTGTGTGAGAGACTGTGTGGGTCTTTGAGTAGGTGTGTTAGTCCTGTCTTGGTCTGTGACTGGGTCTGTGAGTGGTGCTATAGGTCTGTGATTGGGTGTGTGAGTGCATGTGTGGGTCTGTGAGTGATGCTATGGGTCTGTGAGTTGGTGTGTGAGTGCTTGTGTGGGTCTGTGAGTTGATATATGAGTGACTGTGTGGGTCTGTGTGTGGTGGGTCTTTGAGTGGCTGTGTGGGTCTGTGATTGGGTATGTGAGCACCTGAGTGGCTGTGTGAGTGGGTATGTGAGTGGTGCTATGGATCTGTGAGTGGGTATGTGAGTACCTGTGTGGGTCTGTAAATAGGTGTGAGTGCCTGTGTTAGTCTTTGAGTAGATGTGTGAGTGCCTGTCTTGGTATGTGACTGGATCTGTGACTGGGTCTATGAGTGCTGCTATAGGTCTGTGACTGGATGTCTGAGTGCCTGTGTAGGCCTGTGAGTGGGTATATGAGTGGTGCTATGAGTCTGTGAGTTGATGTATGAGTGATTGTGTGGATCTGTGTGTGGTGGGTCTATGAGTGCCTGTGAGTGGATATATGAGTACCTGAGTGGCTGTGTGAGTGGGTGTGCAAGTGGTGCTATAGGTCTGTGAGTGGCTATGTGAGTGCCTTTGTGGGTGTGTGAATGTCTGTCTGGGTCTGTGACTGCATCAGTGACTGGGTCTGTGAGTGGTGCTATAGGTCTGTGAGTGGGTGTGTGAGTGGGTGTGTGGGTCTGTGAGTTGATTTTTTCAGTGACTGTGTGGGTCTGTGAGTGTGTCTGGGAGTGGCTGTGTGGGTCTGTGAGTGGGTGTGTGAATGCCTGAGTGACTGTGTGAGTGGGTATGTAAGTGGTGCTATAGGTCTGTGAGTGGCTGTGTGAGTGCCTGTATGGGTTTGTGAGTGGGTGTGTGAGTGTCTGTCTGGGTCTGTGACTGGTTCTATGACTGGGACTGTGAGTAGTACTATAGGTATGTTAGTGGGTGTGTGAGTGCCTGTGTGGGTCTGTGAGTGGGTGTGTGAGTGGTGCTATGGGTCTGTGAGTGTCTTTGTGGGTCTGTGAGTACGTGTGTTTGTGTGGTTCTGTGAGTGGCTGTGTGGGTCTGTGACTGGGTGTGTGAGTACCTGAGTGACTGTGTGAGTAGGTATGTAAGTAGTGCTATAGGTCTGTGAGTGGCTGTGTGAGCGCCTTTGTGGGTCTGTGAGTGGGTATGTGAGTGCTTGTGTGGGCCTGTCAGTGGCTGTTTGGTCTGTGAGTGGGTCTTTCAGTGGCTTGTGGCTCTGTGAGTGGATGTGTGAGTGCCTGTGTGTGTCTGTGAGGGGGTGTGTGAGTGGCTCTATGGATGAGTAAGTGTGTGTGTTAATAGTTGTATGAGTCCGTGAATGGGTGTGTGAGTGGTTGTGTGGGTGTTTGAGTGGGTGTATGAGAGGCTGTATGAGAGTGTGAGTGGGTGTGTGTTAGTGGTTCTGTGGATGATGTCATCAGTGAAGTCATTTGAGATATCATCAGTGATGTCATCCGTGATATCACTGACCATGTCATGAGTGATGTAATATGTGAGATCATAAGCAGTGCATTGCGGGTATCTAAGTTATAGTTACCTCAGGTAACTATAACTGCTGAAGTTCAATGGTTTTGTGTGAGTGAAATCTGAGCCTAACTACAATGTCCCTGTAACCTTTGGTCTTTTCAGTGAGTTTCTAATTTACATTTTTTTTAAATTCCTAACTTTAACCTGTCACCTTTGAGAGTGGGCATGTCAGTGGCTCTATAGGTCGCTGAGTGGGAGTGGGAGTTACTGTATGGGCCTGTGAGTGTTTTTGTGGGTGGCTGTATAGGTCAGTGAGTGGGTGTGTGAGTGGCTGTATGGGTCTGTGAGTAGGAGTGTGAGTGGCTGTTGGGGTTTATGAGTGGAAGTGTGAGTGGCTGTATGAGTGTGTGAATATGTGTGTGAGTAGCTGTATGGGTCAGTGACTGGGTGTGTGAGTGGCTGTATGGGTCTGTGAATGGGTATTTGAGTGCCTTAGTGGGTGTGTGAATGGGTGTGTATGTGTGTCTGTGAGTGGGTGTATGAGTACCTTTGCAGGTCTGTGAGTGGGTGTGTTAGTGCCTGTGTGGGTATGTGAATGGGTTTGTGAGTGGCTGTGTGGGTCTGTGAATGGGTGTATGAGTGGTGCTATGGGTCTATGAGTGGGTATGTGAGTGCCTGTGTAGGTCTGTGAGTAGGTGTGTGAGTGCCTGTGTGGGTCTTTTATTGGTGGGTCTATGAGTGGCTGTGTGGGTCTGTGAGTGGGTATGTGAGTGCCTGAGTGGCTGTGTGAGTGAGTGTGTGAGTAGTGCTATAGGTCTGTGAGTTGGTGTGTGAGTGCCTGTGTGGGTATGTGAGTGGGCGTGTGAATGTCTGTGTGGCTCTGTGAGTTTATTTTTCGAGTTACTGTGTGGGTCTGGGAGTGGCTGTATGGGTCTGTGAGTGGGTGTGTGAGTGCCTGAGTGGCTGTGTGAGTAGGTATTAAGTGGTACTATAGGTCTGTGAGTATCTGTGTGAGTGCCTTTGTGGGTCTGTGAGTGGGTGTATGAGTGCCTGTGTGGGTATGTGAGTGGGTGTGTGAGTGGTGCTATGGAGTTTGGGCATTTGCATACTTAGGATATTTAAAAGGGAGAACCATGGACTCTACTCTCACCAGGAAACAACAAGAAAGAAACCACTTATCACAGTCACTACAGATCAGATGGCGCTCCAATATATCAACGATGCATTCACCTCCATTAAGGATTTCATATAGTTTTTCAATGTGGAATACGAGAGGAAACACTCTTGCTTTGCCTTTGTGAAGTCCAAGAAGTTAGGATCATTTGTGCTTTACAGAAGTGGAGCTTCAACTGGGGCACCTGCTATGTTTATATTTGCAAGTGCTTCCTGTTGAGGTTTCATTTCTGTGAAATGAGCATCAGGGCCATAATGGAACCTCATTTTTACCAAAAGGAGTCCACAGTTTTGCAGAAAATGTCTACCCAACTGGAGTACTTTCTACTAGTTAATTAGTAAGTGCTACCTTGTTGGATAAATGTCTAGTGCATATTCTACACTACAGCTACATAAAGGACCACAAGGTAATGTCTCCAATGACCTTGTGTGCATGTAATTTCAGCAGTGTGATTGTTCCCCGCGTGTCTTCACCCACAAATCTGTAATAGCATGAATTCTCATCAAGAGAACACAACGAGACTACAAAGAGGTGAATCTCCACAAAAGAAGGCTACTTTCTCTGAACTAGATTAAGTTAAGGAGAGGGAGGCCACGCGTCCCGCAGGGCTTGGCCTCTTGATACCGGGTGCACTGGAGCTCAACCAGGACACCCAATGGGCAACGTTGGAGACTACGGGGGGAGCCTCAATGCCCCCGTGGTCCCTGCTAGCTCCCCACCTCCAGCCAAAAATGCTGTCCCTGCATATGGGAGCAATTTATTCATCTGTTTTTGGGCAGGAAAACAGATGAAAAGTCTGCTACCAGCGAGCGGGAGCAGTTTTCCTGCTCCTGCCAGCTGGGAGCGGGATTACTGTTTGCGCTTCCTTTGCGGGAGCTGTCAAAGTGGGCACCCCAGAACATAGGGAGCAGGCCCAGGGGGTGGCTGTCTCCAGGGCCATTAATGACTCCAGGAGGGGGGGCCGCGCTGCCCCCTCTTTTAATTATTGGGCCTGCCCTGGGGAGGTGGTGGTCCCCGGGGCCGAATGTATTCTGGGAGGGGGGCCACGTGCTCCTCCCCTTTTATTTTGCATTTGTGGCCCAAGGGAGGTGGTGGTCCCGGGGGCCCTACAGGGCTATGGATGGAGGTTCAAATAACTGGTAATGCCCCGGGGAGGTGGAGGCCCCCGGGGCTCTTAAGAGCCTTAGGAGGGGGGGTCCACGTGGCCCCCCTTAATATACTATTTAAATTCTGCGGAGGTGGTGGTCCCCGGGGCTCTTTAGAGCCTCAGATGGGGGGGTCTGAGTGGCCCCACTCTCTTATTTACATAAAGCCCTGGGGAGGTGGTGGTCCCCTGGGTTCAAAAGAGCCTCGGGAGGGGGGCCTTGTGCCCCTCCTTCCAACTTTATTTTAGACACAACGCCCCCAGGACCTGGCCCACCTGGGGGCTAATCTTTAAACAAGCATGGGAGACTGTGGTTGTTTTTTTATAAATGTTGCCATCGATTCGCGGCTCCTCCCATGATTTCGCTGCAATTTTTAAAAAAATGTTTTTTGCCTTGCCAGGGCCCCTGGGGACCCCAGCACCAAGGCTAGGGGGCCAGGGTATTCCTAGCCAGCCCTCTTCTACTTTGTTTTATTTTTTTGGTACTCAGCTGAATCAGAGTCCTAAGATGGCTGCCAACACTTCCTGGTTCAATTGTTGGCAGCCAATCAGATCTCTGCACGAGATGGTTAGGATTCATGGAGTGTCTGCATCCCTAGATATACAAATTTCTCTTTACTTTAAAATCTCACGTGGCTACGAGAGGGGTCCCATGCCTCCTCCCCAAATAAAAATGCTTGGCCGCTAGGTGATGGGCCCTGTGGCCTTTCAGTGGCTCGGGGAGGGGGGCATACAAAATCTCCCTCCCTAAAACAATTAAATCAGCTTGCGAGAAGGGCCCTTATGTTTTTAGGATAAGGGTAATCTTAACCCCTGGATTTTGTGGGTCAGGCTCTGCACCCAACTCCACACCGAGCATGGCGAAGGCTGTGTGTGGGATGGGGTTGCTTGCATGCAAAGAGTTGGATGCAGGGCCTGGGGAATTGGTTGGTTAAACCCATGCAGTGCACTGCTGAAGGCTGTGCATGGCATGGAGTTGGCTTTATGTATGGTAATAAAATATTACTTTATGTTAAAAAAAAGCCCTAGAATTCCCTGAAAAAAACAAAGATTAAAGTGACGTTATAGTTAGGAATTGTAATTTTATCTTACTTTACAATAAAAGAAACCTTAGAAATTTACTAAAAAATCCAAACGTTAAAGTAACGTTATAGTTAGGTGAAAATTTCAGTAACAATGTAACATTTGAAACTAAAAAACCACTGAAATCACCAGTTGTCGTTACCTTAATTAACTATAAGTCGTGCCTTAAAGCAACGATAACTTACACCCTCGCCATGCCCTTCTAATGACCTCACATATTACATCACTAATGACTTTTTCACCATTGATAAACGCCCCAGAATGAGCAGTATGATTTTAGCTTTGTTAAATAATGCTGTGGGTGCCCTTGCCGAAGATATCTCTTCAGTGAAAGAACAAATAACTCACTCGAGAACGGGCCTGGACATGTTGGCTACAGCTGAGGATCCTGCACCCATAGCTCTGGGAACTGTTTTGCCCTGTGTTACCAGGGAACCCTCGGACAGAGGGAGCCAGGTAGTTGGCTCAGACTTAGAAGTCCTAGTTGCCCCGATAGACCTACAATTTCAGGCTCAAGCTCAGTTGGAACCTCATGGGGTACCAGGAGGAAGTGCTGTAGTGAGTGGTCCTAGATCCAAAGGCAAAAATAAAAAGGGGGTGTCACTGCCTCCCCCTCAACCCAGCTCAAATATTTAAAGAAATTGAAAAGGGGGTATCCTGGAAACGAGAATTCTATCCACCCTTGAGAATTTTAACCATACATTTGATGCATTAGAAGACAGGGTTAGCTCTTTGATAAGCTTTGTTGGGTCTGTTAAGGAACAGATGGAAACTATCTTGCGTAAAATGACTCACATCTCGAATATTCCAAATAATGTCACCCAAGTAAACATGCCCCCTCCCAGAGATAGTGCCAAGTAGGAGTGAGCATCCCCTTACTACAACATGACTCGTTTCTGGTGCAGATAATGTGGTTGATTTAACAGCTAATTAAAACACTACTCGTAAACCCCCAGGTATCATCACCACAGCACATGGACATACCTCGGGGAGAGTCCATAGTGCAGTCCGAGGGGTTGGGGCTAGGTTAGCTTCATGCGCTCCACACTCAGAGCATGGGGATCCCCCGCTCCTTCAGAAAGCTCTGATGGGGGCTCCTTAGGTCTGATCCCCTTCCACTGCTATTTTGTTTCCCTCCCACCTGCACCTCCTATGTTTTAGTTTTGGCAAATGTTCCGCCTGTATCACAATCTACCCAAGAGGATTTCCTGCAACTCAAGAATAAGGCTGTTCACTGGCTTGCTCAGAGGGCCCCTATTGAAGTTAGACACATGCTATTTAATGAGATAATTATGGTACATATGATAGGTAGCACTCCCAAATCCCTTAGTGACTGCATTGTAGTTCATTTTTGTAACACCTACAGGGCTGGTTTCATGCTTTCAAATCTAGGAGTGGGCTCAGTAGTCACTAGTCATATCACAGTTATGCCTCTGGGATATTTTTATAAACCCGTGATCCTGGGCTCGTCTTGCCAGGGGGTCATTTCCAAAGTTGTTTCCAAGGTCCCTGCTCATGCTTGAAATCAGGGCCTGAATCTTGCCTTCTCCAATTGTTACGAACCCCTAAGTGGACTGAACCATCAAGACTAACTGGGGAGGGACGTCAATTCTACAGTTGCTAATACTGTGTCTGCCCCCAAGGTTTTCAAGGTTATGTGCTGGAACACAGTAGGTTTGCGGGGGAAATGTGATGATCCCAAATGGTCAAAGCCTCTTGCCCCTTATGACATTATATCCCTTCAGGAGACCTGGGATACGAGAGGTGGGATCCATACAGATGCTTATGGTTTATTGGCAATTAATGCTTCACCCTCGCACAGTGGGAGAGAAAGTAGGGGACTTGTGACCTTTGTAAAACTTGGTCTGTCTTATGAAATAGAAGAGGTTGTGGGTACTTCACCCCATATTTTCGGGGGTCCTCCTCTCTTTTTGTGCATTAATATTTACAATGTGGTTCATGGGAAGGACTCCGAGGATGTGCTGTTCTCACTTACCACTTTTTTTGCTTTCCTTCCATTCTACCTACCCCAGTAATTATATAGCGTTGTTGATCCTTGGTGATTTTAATTTTCACCCATGTAAAGGATGTTATCTTTATGAGGGAGGTGGCCAGGAGTAGGGTGGTTTTCAGGATCAGGTCCATCTCAAGTATAACTCACAGCAAGAAAGGATGAATGAGTTGGCCATTGAATATAATTTAGCAACTCTCATGAGTGTAGAGAGCCTGCTAGCGCGCAACAACGCCCCTACCTTTAAGGTGACTCTTGTATTGACAATATTTATGTATCTGTGGGTTTATTCTCTGCTCTTAACTTTTTTCAGTGGACTGGGACACTTCTAGCGACCATAACCCTCTTATCGCTAGTTTCCATTGGGAAATGGAGCAGGTAGAATCTTCTCACCATTTTAAAGCTCAAATTAAAACCAGAGATCAGGGGAGAAGATCAAAATGGGACATATTTTTCCCTGAGACTTTTATTACCAAGTTAGTTACATCCCGCTTTGCAGAGTTTCAGACTTGTTTAAATGGAGAGGCCCACCATCATAGTATTTTACGGGCATATGATAAGATATGCACTTGTATTTTTACTGCCCTTCGAAGGCCTGCGAGGACTGGTTCCCCGGCCCAATGCCGTTGGTTTGATAACAACTGTACCAAGGCACGAAAGGCACTTTTAATCACAATAAAAAAAATATCTGAAACACAGAGGGGAGGTAAGAGCGTTAGGGCTATTTATAGAGCGGCAATAAAACATAGGAAACTAAGTTTAAAGAAAGAGTTGTGGGAGGAACTTCTTTCAGCTACTACTCAGACAGATAGTACCTTGTTTTGGAAGGCAGTTAACCTCCCTGTCTTCAAGGAGGATCCGGTAGTGGACCAAGCTCCTCTAGTCCCTGCCCAGGCATGGGAAGACCATTTCAAGCCTTATGTCAGAGGGATGATCCAGATTCTCCATCTTCTCCCCTGGTACGCGGTGACAAACTAAAGCTTCATTTGGTGGAAATTAGAGATGCTATTGGGTCTTTGCCAACGGGAAAGGCTTCCGGGGCAAATGGGGTCCCAAGGGACCTGTTTAAACCCTCTATGGATCTCTGGGTAACTCTTCTTAATCTCCACATTAATGCCAGCATTAGTTGCTCTCTTCCTGAGGCATGGCGTCATTCCGTTATAGTACCCGGGTTCAAGAAGGGGGACAGAAATGACCCATCCTGCTAGAGGCCCATTTCTTTAATTTATGTTAAGGCAAAGATTATAGGTAGAGTCATATTGAAAAGACTAACTTTCTGGGCAGAAGAACATAATATATTGTCTGACATCCAATATGGGTTTCGTTTTGGGGAGGGGCACGGTGGAGCAGAATCTCAATTTTCATCTTGTTATCAATAAATATATCAGAGCTAAAAGGGTTCCCTTCATCTTGCCTTTGTGGACCTAAGTTCCGCCTTTGATAAGGTTAACAGAGATAGGCTCTGGGTGGAACTGAGGTCCATGGGGAAGAAACAGGGTCTGGTTGATTTTCTCCGGGACCTTCACTGTAGGATGACGGCCTCAGTCCGATATGGCAGTAATGGGGAATGCACTAAACATTTTGCTCTCAGTAAGGGGGTAAGGCTGGGCTGCATTTTGGCCCCCTTTCTTTTTATTATATATGTTAATCGCTTAGAGAACGTACTTTATGGACAGGGGTTAGATGTGCCAAGAGTCAGGGTGGATTGCTCCCAGCTCCTTTATACGCAGATGATGTGGTTTTGATTTCCTGCACTGCCAGAAGTCTGCAGCGGTTGTTGGATCTCTTTGTTGATTTCATGCGCAGCAAAGACCTTCTTGCTCATTTTAAAAAGTCACATGTGATGGTTTTGGGGCCGAGAAACATGAAAAGTGCTACTTTCTTTGTGCAGGGCCAGATATTATGCAAGGTTGATAACTTTACATATTTAGGAATCTTAATAGATTCAGGTCTTAGCTGGCAACCCTTAATAAAAAAGAATACTGGAAGTCTTAAGAGGGCAGGTGCAGGAGTAAATGCTTTCTCTTCCCACTTGGGTCACAAGCCATTGAAAAATATACTGGAGCTCTATAAAGCCAAGTATATTCCAATGTCCACCTTTGATTGTGAGATCTGTCTGGGGTTATGCGAATCTTGGCTTGCTTGCGGTGGTATAGAATACATTCTTTAGGGGCCTCTTAGGGGTTGGGCAAAGTACCTATACTGAGATTCTGAATGAAGAGCTTGGTATGAGCTACATTGCTGACCAGATTCGGTTGCGACCCCTTTTGCTGTTGTGTGCTGTCTGGATAAAGATAGAATTAAGTCTTAACATGCTAGTCATTTTGGTTTGTATGAAGATGGACAACATGGACAATATACCCTGGCTGGCTTTTATTAAGGAGAACTTTAGAGCACTTGAAGACCGTAGTTATTTTTCAGTCCAACAAGTATCATTAAACAGGACATTGCTTGGTTGAAACAGACCTTCCTTCTCAGGGTGACAGCCGAGAGGGAAGCCTCTGCCTTGGACTAACCATCATACTGAAAATTCGTCATTGTAAAACCTGCACCCGGGATAAAGCCACATGTCCTCCTTGAAATGTCAAATCATCAGTGTCGTTTGTTGACATATTGTAATTTGGGTATGTTTCACCAGCTTTTTTATCCTGAGGGAACTTGGTACAAGTTTTCGCAATTGCCAATATGTTCATGTGATCAGTTTTCTAAACGCGATACTTTGCACATTGTTTTTATATGTCCTGTTTATAAAACTCTTCAACATACGTTTTTTAAACCACGTTTTTTACGCTTGGATTTTATCAGGCTAGGCCTGCCTTTTTTATACTTGCAACTTTTAGCAGCACATAAAATATGTTTTAATGTGTCAAGGTTTGTTAGGGGGTGTATAGCTCTGAACATTAGGGGTGGTTATTAAGGTGTTGGCTTGTGCTGTCTTTTTATACCAGTCTAATTATGATACTCTTCTTAAAGAGCACATTTATACTTATATGTTTTATGTATGATAAGTTATTTATGTACGACCGTGATGATTTGGTTTTTCCCTCTTTTTTATGTTCACTTGCATGATTTTGTTTTTCAAAATAGAATAAAGTATCTGATGTTGATGACTTGTTCAGTGACATCATTGATAACATCACTGTAACATCTGAACTGACATCATTGATAACAACACTGGGCATGGCAGGGGCACAAGTTAGTTACTTTAGGGCACAACTTATAACTTTAGCGCCGATTGACAAATCTTCACTAAAATTTCCCAAATAAGTTAACCACCTCAATTCCTTCCTGAGGAGTTACGGGGTAATCCATCAAATGGTGGCTGTGTGAAAGGGGGGCCCGAAAACACATTTTCCTTTTTCATTTTAGCATAGGAAAATAAACGCAGCTACAGCCAAAATGGCTGAACGGAATTGCATCAAATTTGGCAGAAAGCAAGATCTTAGTGCAGAAACCGTTTTTATTGTGATTTAGTGTAATTCTGTTCAGTACTTTTCAAGAAATTGAGGTTAAAAAATGTTAATATTTCACTCTGCGAGGGACCCATGTATCTCACAGATCTAGACATAAGATCTGATTGGCTGCCACCACATCAAGAAAGATATGATGGCAGCCATTTTAGGAATCAGGACTCAGTCACCTACCCTGAAAATAAGGTTAAAAAAAATCATATATCAGGAAGGGTGGGGATACCCTGCCCTCCAGGCCTGGTGGGGGTGGAGGGTTCCAAGAATGATCCCTATGGGCCAAAAACCAATTTGTTATTTTAAAATTTTACTGCAAATTAACGGTGGATCAGCAAATTCGCAGTAAAACTAAAAAGAAGCTTCCCACTGGTGTGGGCCAAGGGCTGCGGGGCCCTAAATGCATTTCATAGGGGAGGGGGTTCTCTGAGCCTCCTTGAGGCCCGGGGACCCCAAGCCTCATTGAAGGGGGTGTGGCCCCCTCCCCAAGCCTCATTGAAGGGATGGGGTCCCCGGGGCTAAATTTGCAATTTAGGGGAGGGCGACATGCGGTCCCCCTACCTGAGACTGAGTCTGACCCCGAGGATCCCATTCCCTGAGGCCGAATACATAATTTAGAGGAGGGGGTGTGCTGCCCCCTTCCACAAGCCTTAGTCAAGTCCTGGGGACCCAATCCCCAGGACTGAATTCACAGTTTAGGGGAAGGAGATGCGGCTCCCCTCACCTAACTTCATTGTGGCCTCAGGGTCCTCATCCTGCGGGCACTTTTTTTTTTACAGGGGAGGGAGAGTTAGCCCATCCTCCCTGAGCCATAGATCAGTCCCCGAGACCCCATCCCTGGGGCTCGATCCAAGCAGTGACCGGGAGACCCCATCTCTCTGGACACTGCTGTGTCCTGCCCAGAAGTTTGCCCTGCCTGCACTCTACCAGGCAGGAAACACAACTTTGCTACCACCTGTGTGGGAGCGGAAAAACAATTTGCTCCCACCTGGGTGGGAGCAAAGTCACTGTGTCACCTCCTGCCAGCACCACTATAGGTGTTGTTTGGGGAGCCAGCTGCGTCTGTGGATACCTTGCAGTGATCCCCCAGCAGCCCCCAAAGAATTGCTGTATGTGGGTGCCTGGATAGGCACCGGAGAACCCACTTTGAATTTTTTTTTCCAACTGGCTGGCTCCTGCCATGATAGTGACCGGCAAGCCGGCTCGGGCCCCAGTTGGGCATCAGGGAACCCACTTTTAAAATAAAAGGCCGGCTCTCACCTGCACTGTATGGGTGCTGATGGGGAGGCAGCAAGGGTTGAGGGGGCAGAAGACTCCCCCTGCAGCCCCCAACCAGTAGCTATGCCATAGGTGCCCCTGGTGGGCACCCAAAAAACAAAATGAATAATAAAAGAACAGCAGGACCCGCTAATTTATTATTCACTGCTTTGACAAGGAGTGCCCCACAATGTCCTAGGGCTTTCTTAAATGATGTATTTTCTTGCTGGCAGTGCGCTACCAAACATTTTTTTAAAGTTGTTGGGGGCTGCACGTAGTGCAGCAGCCCCCCAACAAAATTAAAAAAAAGAGTTGTATGCTCTTCAGCTGGTGTGCAGGGATCTCTAGTGGTTGGTTCTATTTCTGCACTTTGCAGCCAAAAAATGTTAAAAAAGAATCAAAGACATGTTAATGTGTTGTTAAAAAGGCTTCATTGAACATATTTTATCCCTATTATTAAGCATTGCAATATATCAATTTATTATATATATATACCTTTGATTATGGTTATTGGTGACTATTTGACAAAGTCAGTAAGTGTGCTTTATATATGTTTATGCACTGACACCTTGATAAAGCCAATAGGCCCAGCTACTAATATGCTGGCATTTTCAGTCTTTCACAAAGCCAGTAGTCCTGCCTTACTAAAAATGACACCATTTATATTGTTACTTTACATGGACAGCTATGCCGCCCAAGGGAGGAGGGGGGATTTGTGCATCAGCGTGGATGTAAGATTCATATAAAACATGTGGGAACAGATCCCTCTATATTGTACAAAAATACACATATGGTAGAGTGGTAATAAAAGAGCCCCATGAGTAAAATTGTGGAGCATATTACAATCCAGTTCACGAACATGTGTGGATATGTGGTGTTTTACAAAATGGAAAACCTTTCATATTTTAAAATTATCCTATGTAGTAAAATCCAAGAAAGGGAATCATAATAACAAGCATTATTAAAAAACCTATAAACTTACATATGATAATTTGATGTTTTTCAATCATGCCAGTTAATTATTGTGATTTGAATCTTGCCCAGTGCCCCATGTAATAATACAAAGAATGAATTGAATCGGGAAACGCATGCAACATGGCTCCTGTAGATTTCCAGTCCTGTAGATCATTAATCACTGTATCTCATTGTCAGAAAGGTGAGAGGTGTTATCCTATCCTTTTAAAAAATGTTCCTCTGTAGATTATCATGTATCAAAATCATATATTGAACCAATAGAGTACCAAACAATCAAAAATGTACATATCAGGGTGTACAGTAAAATAGACAATACATGGTATAAAAAACCTCATTGTTGTTTGGTTTGAGTAAGAGATCAGTCTTTGGGAAAACGTTACGATGAAAATAGGGGATCAGTTCATCCAATATGTACAGTTAGTTTTTCAGCCCTGAAAAGGGAAAATGTACTTAGATGCACAATCAATCTTGATTCAAGTTTCTGAACAATTTCTCTCTGTCCTTAACCTCGATTTCTCTCCATAATCCTATCAAGCAAAAACTTGCAATTTTAGGGAATGGAGACAACAATGACATCCATGAGTTGATCCAAATATACAGCTGTGTTTTCAAATCCAATGCTTATGACCTTATGATAGTTATACCAATAAATGACAACTTCTAAAAGCAAAGCGTAATTAAATAACAGCACATATTCTAACCAATAAACAATACTACATTCATAATTTTAAGTTTCAAAGTGGTACAGGAAATGTGATATATAATCTTATCTGTACAATTTTTACAACAATTTGAATTGACTCTACTGCATTAAACCCTTGGCAGCTAAGGGGCCGATTCCGATCTCGGCCGGTAGGGCACCGAATCAGATTCGGCTGAACCGGATCCGATTCGGAGCCCTATTTCCCGACTGAGTCGTACGTGCGTCCGGGCGAGCGAGTACGATGCGTGCGCTCGCGAAATCTCCGAGCGACTCGTTCGCATGACCCGACCGCTCCGACCGACTCGCACGGGGACGACGCGCACCGCGCAATGGAGACGTTCCCCGGCCGGGTAAGTACGATGCGCACCTCGACCGCTCCGACCCACTCGCGCAGTCCGGCTCCAAGGAGCTGTCGGAGCCGCACTTTGGGGGTCCATGTCGGACCCCCTGGAAGCGTGGGTGCGCGAGTCGCACACAGGGGGGACCCATGGGTCCCCCTACACGTGCATGTACGGTGCGACCCGCATCGACGCCGAACATGCTGTAGGGGCGCCCTTGTTCGTGCCGTGTCCATTGAGTCAATGGGAGCCCGTGTACGCGTCGTACGACTGGCTCCCATTGACTTCAATGGGAGTCCGACCGAATCGAGTCCGATAGCATACGTGCGCATCGTACTCGTTCGGTTGGACTGCTAGGGTCCGATTCGGTCGGAAATCTCTCCGGGTCCGGCTCGGTCAGGGAGATTTCCGGCCTGAATCGGAATCGGCCCCTTAGCCTTTTCCCCATAGAATGCTGAGCCCTTTTTTGGCTATTTGGGGTAGTTTGCCCTTCGACATCCATAACTTTTTTTCCACATACGGTATCCATCCTCTAATTTGTATCCTTTTTTTTCAACATCCTGGGGATTCTAAAACTACCCATGGTTTGTAGATTCCCCTGGAGTGGGCTTAGAAAATAGCCAAAAAGAGCTAAATTTGCGTTTTGGGGGAAAATAGGAAAAAGTGCTCTGCAAAAAGTGTCTGTTTTTTCCCTAAAAATGGCTTCAGCAAAATGTTTGCTGTGCTAAAGTCACCGTTTTCCCAGCTTTCAGGAACATGCAGTGTGGAATAAAAAAATATATTTTTACAACAGTTTTGGTATATTTGTAAGTGGAAGCATATTTTTCCTAATTTTTGTGCTTTCAACCTACTTCCAGCTTGTGGTGAAAACTGCTGTGAAACCTATGGGTGATCCTGGAGAGTTATACATTTCTAAAAAAGTAGACAAAATTCAAATTCAGAAAGGGGTCATTTATGTAGATCCCTCAAGGTTTTCCCTAAGAAACTAACTGTTCAAATAAACAAATATTGAAAATGAGTAGGAAAAAAGTCTATTTGTGACAACGTTTTCATTTCTAACTTCTTGTCACAATGGCCAGTTTACAAAAGCAATATACTGATGCATCCACTAGACCCTTTTGGTTGTGGGAATTTATATTGGATTTGTGGATTTTCCAAGAACCGAAGGTACTCAGAGCCAATAACTATGCTGCACTTCACAAGGGTTTTTCATTGTGTACCTGATAGAGAGCAATTCTAATGGTAAAATATAAAGAGTGAAAAATAAATATCAAGGAAACCATATATATCTGAAATAGGCACAAGATATGGAGTTTAGGAGCAGTGGTTCTTTGCATTTATCTGAATTTGTGGGTATCCATACTAGCATGTGATTTACAGGGCAGTTTTCAAAATGTCTTCCTTCTTACACACTGGCTTACATTTGGAAAGCACAAATGCAGATAAATATAATTGGTAATAACACTTGTTCTACTATTCTGTGTTCTCCTAAGACTCCCAATAAAAATGGTATCACACTTGTGTGGGTAGGCCTAGCGTCTGGGATAAGAGAGGCCCCAAAATGGAACAGGGACACTTCACATTTTTCCACTGAAAACTGACCCTTTTTTTGTAATGTGGGTAACTTTAGCCTAAATACTCAGCTCGCAACTAGGGAAATGTAGTAAACCTGCACATTTGTGAAAACTAGATACCGGGGGGAATCCAGGATGGGGTGATTTGCATGGCTCTCACCAGGTTGTCTTACCCAGAAGCCTTTACAAACATCAAACTTTGACTAAAAAACACATTTTCCTCACCTTTCTGTGGTGGAAAGGTCTGGAATCTGTAGAGAGCAATGAATTTCCTACAACCTACCATTTCCTCAAGTCTCACGATAAAAATGGTACCTCACTTGTGTACATAGAGCTAGTGGCCGCGACAGGAAAGATGCCAAAACACAACATGAACAGATCACATTTTTACACTAAAACTGGCATTTTTATTTGCAATGTGGCTAGCTGTGGATTTTGGGCCCTAGATCAGCCAGCACCTAGGGAAACCTAGCAAACCTGCACATTTTTTAAAACTAGACCCTTGGGGTAGTCCTGGGTGGGGAGACTTGCATGGCTCTCACCAGGTTTTCATACTCAGAAGCTCTTGCAAACCTCAAACTTTGACTAAAACACACATTTTCGTCACATTTTGTTGATGGAAAGTTCTGGAATCTGTGGGAAGCCACAATCTTCCTTCTACCTAGCATTCCCCCAAGTCTCCTGATAAGAATGGTAGCACACTTGTGTGGGTAGGGCTACTGGCCGTAACAGGAAAGGCGGCAAAACCCAACATGGACACATTACATTTTTCCACTGAAAATGACCCTTTTTTGCAATGTGTCTAGCTGTGGATTTTGGGCTCTAGCTCAGCCAGCACCTAGGGAATCCTGGCAAACTTGCACACTTTTGGAAACTAGACACCTGGGGAAATCCTTGGTGGGGTATCCTGTGTGGAGATCTTACCCAGAAGCCCTTGCAAACCTCAAACTTTGATTAAAACACATTTTCCTCACATTTCTGTGACGCAAAGTTCTGGAATCTGTGGGAAGCCATAAATGTCCTTCCACCTAGAATTCCCCCAAGTCTCCAGATAAGAATGGTACCACACTTGTGTCGGTAGGGCTAGTGGCTGTGACAAGAAAGGCGCAAAAATGCAACATGGACACATCACATTTTTCCACTGAAAACAGGCTCTTTTTTGTCAATGTGGCTAGCTATGGATTTTGCGCCCTAGCTCAGCTGGAACATAGGGAAACGTAGCGAATCTGCACATTTTTTAAAGCTAGACACCCTGGGAATCTAGTGTGGATGACTTGCATGGCTCTCGCCAGGGTTTCCTACCCAGACGCCCTTGCAAACCTCAAACTTTGAATAAAAACACATTTTCCTCACATTTCTGTGATGGAAAGTTCTGGAATCTGTAGGGAGCAACAAATTTCCTACCAGTCACCATTCCCCAAGTCTCCCAATAGAAATGGTACCACACTTTTGAGGGTAGGGCTAGTGGCCATGACCGGAAAGGCAAAAAAATGCAGCAAGGACACATCACACTTTTCCACTGAAAACTGACCACTGTTTGTGATGTAGCTAGCTAAGGATTTTGGGCACTAGCTCAGCCAGCACTTAGGGAAACCTAGAAAACCTGCATATTTAAAAAAACTAGACAACCGGAGGAATCCAGGGTGGGGTGACTTGCATGGCTCTCACCAGGTGTTCCTACCCAGAAGCCCTTGAAAACCTCAAACGTTGTCTAAAAACACATTTTCCTCGTGTTTCTGTGATGGAAAGTTCTGGAATCTGTAGGGAGCAACAAATTTCCTACCACCCACCATTCCCCAAGTCTCCCAATAAAAAGGGTACCACACTTCTGAGGGTAGGGCTAGTGGCCATGACCAGAAAGGCGAAAAAATGCAACATGCACACATCACATTTTCCCACTGAAAGCTGACCCTTTTTTTGAAATGTGGGTAGCTATGGATTTCGGGCCCTAGTTCAGCCGGCACATAGAAATACCTAGCAAATCTGCACATTTTTTAAAACTAGATGCCTGGGGAAATCCAGGGTGGGGTGACTTGCATGGCTAACACCGGGTTTTCCTACCCAGAAGCCTTTGCAAACCTCAAACATTTACTAAAAAACACATTTTCTTCAGATTTCCGTGATGGAAAGTTCTGGAATCTGTGGAGAGCAACATATTTCCTACCACCTTCCATTCCTCCAAATCTCCTGGTAAAAATGGTACCACACCAAGGGCTAGTGGCTGCAACAGGAAAGACGCCGAAATGCAACATGGACACATCACACATTTCCACTGAAAACTGCCCCCTGTTTGTGATGTAGCAGGCTATGGATTTTGGGCCCTAGCTCAGCCTGCACTTAGGGAAACCTAGAAAACCTGCATATTTTTTAAAACTAGACAACCACAGGAATCCAGGGTGGGGTGACTTGTATGGCTCTCACCAGGTTTTCATACCCAGACGCCCTTGTAAACCTCAAACTTTGACTAAAAAACACATTTTCCTCACATATCTGTGAGGGAAAGTTATGAAATTGGCAGGGAGGAACAATTCCCTAACATCTACCATTCCCTCAAGTCTCCCAATTAAAAAAGTACTTCGCTTGTGTGTCTGGGTCTAGTGCCCACGACAGAAACAGATCAAACCAAGGTCAATGAGTGTCCCTTAGTGAGGACTCCCACTGACCTTATTTTGATCAGTTCCTGTCACAGGCACTAGGCCCAGTCACACAAGTGGAGTAGCATTTTTATCGGAACAAGTGGGGGAATGCTGCATGGTAGGAATATTGTTGATTACTTCTGATTCTGGAAGAATATGTCACAGACATTTTTCGGGTTTGCAGGGCATTGAGGCTAAGAAAAGTGTGTGGGATCCACGAGAGGCACACTGCCTGATACTCCCTTGGGTGTCTAGTTTTCAGACATTTCTGGGTTTCGTTTTTTTCCTTGGATGACAGCAAAGTCCAGGCCCAAAAACTGCAGCTACCCCTTTTGTTGATGTTACAACATTGTGTCTTGGGCCCAGCCCTTTTGCGGGTGCTAGACCCACCCACGCAGGTTAGGTACCATTTTTATCGGGTGAAATGTGGGAACTCTTTGTAGCAGAAAATGTGTGGCTCCTTGCAGATTTCAATACTTTGCGTCACAGAAATATGAAGAAAAGGTGTGCTTTTAGCCTATGTTTGAGGATTGCAAGAGCTTCTGGGCAAGAAAATCTTGTAGGATCCATGCAAGACAAACCACCCTAGAGTCCCCCCGGTGTCTAGTTTATGAAAATATCTGGGATTGGTAGATTTTCCCTAGAAAAAATGTATACCCTGGCGGAGAAAGACAGAAAAGACAAATATTACTGCACAACCATCAACTACTCAAGTACACACAAATACTGGTTGGATTTGGCACGAGGGTGAGTGAAAAGTTAAAAATGAAAATGTTATTAACTAAAGATTTCCCAAAACTTAAAATGTAGAAATCACTGGTATTAAGATAATTATAATTTTCCAGTACTGAACCAGTGACTAACAGCTCGTGAGCTGTAAAGGCACAACAAGGAACCAACCGCTTTACAGGCCATTTATGCCCCCTCATATGCCACACACACAAAACCATTCACACCGCCAGCCGCGGGCCCAGCACATTACAACACTCACATCAACAAACATCGCCAATCAAGGGCCCATCATTTTCATACATCCAAAGGACTGATACAGCAATCTCATCGCCTGGCAGATGGCAGAGTGTGTAAACTGGCATTTGGATGCCAGTTTGTGTGTAGTGACTAGCAGTAAGTCAGTACATACACACACACACCGCCAGCCAAACTCCAGTTAACACACACCGCCAGCCAGATGCCAGCCACACACACTACCAGCCAGATACTATTTCAGACACAGCAATCACACCAGCTGGCAGAATGTGTTAACTGGCATTACGGTGACGTGTGTTGTGATTTGCTGCTGTTCACCACACACACATTGGCGGCCAAACACCAGTCCACACACATCTCCAGCCAGACACAAACCATACACACTACCAGCCAAACGCTACTCAGACATCACCATGAAGCTCCACAACAGTTTCATTTCTAAAACACTCCCACAATGAACAGATTACAAACACAAATCATAGACAGGAAAAAAAATAAAACTACCAACTAAAAGGATCACATTTTTTTCCAAATAGAAAGAGCCAACCTATTGGTAGATTATGAAATACCAACTATGACTGCATATAGAGCAGGTGTAACTAAGCACATCAAACTTTTCCAATCAGGTATCTAAACAGAAAATATAGCAATACAGACCACAGTCAGTTCCCTTTTACTCTCATGGCTGCTTCCAATACTTGAGTTTTGTATGGTACAATTTCAAACATGTGGGAACATAGGCCAGGATTAAGAGGACCCTCAGGGTAGTACATATGACTTTCCTTTCATAATCCTCTTCGGACATAGACTCTACATCTCTGACAAGGAAAGTCTTTTTTGGGTGACGGAGGAATGTATTCAGGAAAGTGGTGATCTTTCAATCTAGCCACAACCGCCACCACTCCAACTCTAGGAACACTGCCTGCTCAACTGCAACAAGGCTGACTAATACAGACTGCTAAAACTGTACAAAACTCATCTTAGATTCTGGAGAACGATCTTCGAAAACAACATAAGAATTGAAAGATGCTAAATGGAATTGACGAATAGCCAATTTCTTGTACAAGATATAGGACTTTCGATCAGCATTGCAAGGCCCCAACCTTTGAGCCATCCTATCCACCCCTCTCATGTGCTTGTTGTAGTCTAGACTGCACACTGGTTTGCATACTTCTGCAACCTGACCCCAAACAGTTGTGAGAAGTTGGCCTGGTATATGCTGTCCACTAATTAAAGTGGGCACCTTGCACCAGTCCAAGCAACCCTTATGGTGATTTAAGAGGTCAAAGATAACCTTAGAAAGCTATCCAAGTGGTAGCTGTGGAGAGCAGCCTTCAGGCTTAGTCTTGAAGGAAAGTTAAGCAGCTTGTTTTACCAGAATGCAACCTTATAGTATTGGTTAAATGAAAGGAGAACCACACAGTAGTTATAAAAATATGTATTTATTAATATAATTCTCTCTAGTACGACACAGTATCTCCTACACGGAGATAATCACAAAACACACAATATTTATGCACAGTAATGAAAGTAAATAGCACTAATACATGGTGGGCCCTGAGGGGGGGAGCAAACCATATACTAAAATAGTGGTATAAGAACCATGACTCGAGTCAAGACAGTGTCGAGAGGACGTAGAATCACTGGGACCCCAAGGAACCACCCAAGGTGAGTAAGTAGGGACCCCACGGAGGATGGGTGCAGTGTGGTAACACGACCGTGTGCTCCGTACAATTCTATGGGAAAGCAGCGGTTGAAGTTTTAGAGTGAAGGACCCTTCCCAGTGGACTTCGAAGAAACCCCGTGGAAGATGGGAGGTTGGAGAGCCACCCCACCCGTGGATACTGAGGTACCCAAGTTACCTATCCCAGGGGCGCCGGGTGCATAGGTATGAAGTGGTGTCGAAAACTGCTGTCAAACCCAATGGACGCTTCGAAGAAGAGCTGCTGCTGGAAGGAAGAAAAGTGTTCGTTGGAATCCAAAGGTGGATTCTTGTCGAAGAGTACCTGAAAGCAGAGGGGACAGAGTCTGGGTCACTCAGGAGTGAAAAGGGGCTCGGTAGACGAATGCCCACCGATGTCAGGTGCTTCAGGTGCGTTGATGGAGTTCTTGACTCTGCAGCTATGGGGACCAGGAGATGTCAAGGACAACCAGGAGCCGGATACGAGCTTTCCCATGAAGGATGTCGAGTGCTGAGGGGTCGGTGTCTGGCGGGAGCACCAACAAGCCTTGGCAGCTGCAACCCACGCAGAAGGTCAAGGATGGATATTGTTCGGACCAGCAAGAACCAGGAGACTCACCACAGCAAGGGGAGTCAGGGCAAGCCTGGAGCAAGCAGGAGAGCCCAAGAAGAGCAAAGTAGACCCTCAAATGGACCCACAGGCCGGAGGCACATGAGTCGCAAGAGGACCTCGAGCGATTTTGCCAAACAGCAACCCAAGGAGCACTCAGTGCAAGGAGGCCAGAGTTCTTGGTAGAAAATGGTGCCAGAGGTAGGGGCTACTCGGCGCCCAATGCACTTGTTCAGAAAACGCCAACAAGCATATGCACTTGCAAATGTACGCGGTGCACAGGGGTTCAGGTATTGCAGCCCCCATGAGGGATTCTGACCTCAAACTTGGTGAGAGGGCAACTCAGACTTCGAGGGATGTAGAAGCTCACCTCCTGTGTTGCTGAAGCCTTCAGAGTCCGTAGGAGCTCAGGTTCAGCAGACCTGACAGCAGTGTTGCGGTGCCTGCGAATGCAGGGGAGTGACTCCTTCACTCCAAGGGAGATATCTTTTATTTTATTTTTTTATTTTATTTTTAGTGTTTTATATAGCGCGAACATGACCCTGAGTGGGGTATCAGAGCGCTTTACATTTACATATCTAAAAACAGTTTTGTTACCAAGTCAACAGTAGTTATACAAGTGATTTTGTGCACCACATTAAAGCTTAAAATAAAACATATATACAGTACCCCAGAGAGGTTAATGTTCGATGAGAGGTAGCATGCGTATGATCATGTTAGATCAATGGTAATGTCAAGGCTGCTGCGATTATGGGAGATATTTCCACATGTAAAAAGATTTGGCTTCATTTTTTAAAGCAGAGCTTGACGAAATTTTTCTAATGTTAGAGGGGAGAGCGTTCCAAATTCTAGGCGCTGCACCAGAGAAAGCTCGCTCATAAGTTATTTTCTTCCGGAATCGGGCCGGTTTCAGTAGTAGCCCGGCACGGCAACCTCCTGATAGTGTGATTTTCTTGGCTAGGTACCCTGGTGTTTTGTAGTGTATCGCTTTGTGGGTAATACAGGCCATTTTTAGTTGTATTCTCGCTTCGTAAGGCAGCCAGTTGAGTGCTTTCAGATGAGGTGTGATGTGGTCGAATTTCCTGGAGCCAGTTATGAGTCTTGTGGCCGCATTGAGACAGGCTTTTAGTGGGGCTGTTGAAATCTTGGGGAGACCAGCTAGGGTTGTGCAGCCGTACTCGATCCTTGAAATTACTAGTGCTTGGACTGCTGCTTTAAGGTCTGCCTTATTTAAGAAGGGTTTCAATTTTCTGAGGTAGCTTAAATGGAACCGGGCATTTTTTGCCATTGTGTTGATATGCGAAATCATATCCAGGTTTTTGTCTAGTATAATTCCCAGGGATTTGGTAGAATCAACAATCCTCGGAGTACAGTTTAGTGCTGTGATCAGCTTGGTCCACTCTAGGATGTTCGTAGTGCTTTTCTGGGGGGAAATCAGCAGGAATTCGGTTTTATGAGGGTTAAGCTTTAAGTGATTACTGGTTAGCCAATGGATGGTACTCTTTAGTGCTTGGTTCATGATATCTATCTCTTTCGTCGATGTAATCTTGATGTACAACTGTGTGTCATCTGCGTACATGTGGAAAGAGATGTTTGCTCGTTGTAAGGTTTCTGTGAGTGGCTCTACGTACAAATTGAATAGTGCCGGGGATAGTGATGAGCCCTGAGGAACTCCGATCTCATTTCTGGACGAAGCTGATAATGTTTGGTTGACTGTGAATATTTGCGTTCTATTCTCTACGAACGATCTAAACCATTTTAGGACTGTACCCTCTAATCCCATCCTATTTTCCATTCGATCTAGTATTTTGGCATGGTTAACCGTGTCGAATGCCGAAGAGAGGTCGAGCAGGATTAGGAGACAAGTTTCATTGCGGTTGAGGGCAAGTAGAGCGTCATCCACGATGTGCAGGATCGCTGTTTCAGTACTATGGTTTGGTCTGAATCCTGATTGGAAGTCATTCAACAGATTGAATTCCGAGATATGATGGCTCAATTGTTGTTGTACGCATTTTTCCAGGACTTTGGCTAGCATGGGAATGTTAGTTACTGGTCTGAAATTGTTGGGGTCAGAGGGGTTCTCTGTTGGTTTTTTTAAGATTGGGGTGACTTGCCCTGTTTTTAGGCAGTCCGGTATTGAGCCTTGTGCCAGTGAAGCGTTGATGATCTTTGTCCATGAGGGGATGAGCAGTTGGTTTATTGTGGTTTATTGTAGACCAACACTTTGCAGGTAAAGGATCGTTGTAGTGATTGTTTGGTTTAATGGTCGAGATGATCTCTGCAATGTCTCGGTCGCTGAAAGGCTTGAATTCTGACCATCTAGCCTTATTTGTAGGCGTTTCCCGGTCTGGTTGAAGTTGAAACTCATCTGGGGTGCTCTTGGTGATATCGGGGCCTTCAGCTGCTTATTTGAGCTCCTCCTCCATCGACTTGGCTTTGGCTGTGAAGAAGGAGGAGAAGTCTTCGCTGCTTATATTTGAATTAGTAGTAGTTGGTGCAGATTTGGCTGTTTTATTAGATTGCTCTTTTAGCAGACCGAATAGTTTCCTCGGTCTATTTTTTGCATTGTCCAGTTCTTTCCTGAAGAAGTCTTTTTTTGAGTTTAGAATGCTTTTATTGTATGCTTTCCTGGCCAGTCTTTGTTGTAATAGATGGGGTGATGAAGGGTGTTGTCGCCATTTCCGCTCTGTGAATCTGAGTGACCGTCTTTCTTTGTTGAGGTCACCGTTAAACCAAGGGTTTTTGTCTTTGTCAGGGATCCTTTTGAATTTTAGCGGGGCTATGTCCTCAATAATACTCGACATTGTATTATTGTAATACTCCGTGAGGTTATTGACGTCCACCATATTAATAGGAGGTTGCAATTCTAACTCACAGCGTGCTGCGACAGTATCCATATTGAGCCCTCTGGTGTCCCGATCCCATTTTCTGTTTTTTTTTGCTTGTGATAAAGCTTTTGGTTTTGTGAAGGGTATTTGGAAGGTAATGATGTGGTGATCAGACCAGTCGCATGGGGTGATTTTAATATTATCTATAGTTTTTTCTTTAGCTATGATCCAGTCTAAGGTAGAGCCTTTGGAGTGGGTTGGTAGAAGACATTCTTGGACCAGCGAATGATTTTCAAGGAAGGCTTTGAGTATGTTGATCTGATTGTCAGACTGATCCTCCCAATGAAGATTGAGGTCTCCTAAGAAAATATCATTGGAATGAGGGGTCGAGTTTGCTGTGATGATTTCTATCAGCTGGTCTATGGTTGTCCTTGATGCTCCACAGGTCCTGCATGGATCCTGTATGGTGCACGGGTACAGGCAATGCTTCAGACTGAGAAGAAGACGAAGTCGGGCCCAAGCAAAGTCCAGAGTGTACAGACGGTCGAAGTTCAGTGGTTTCTGGCTCAGAATCTTTTCCACGTAAAATCTAAGGTCCTACAGACAGGTAAGCCCTTTTGTACCCACGGGAGAGGGTTGGACAGATTCAGGGGACCCTCCCAGGGGAGGGTCTGGACAGTGGGGAGGTTACTCCCATGTCCTTTGTCCAGTTTTGCACCAGAGCAGGAGCCAATGGCTCCCAGGACTCGTTTGAACTGGACTATGCACAGGGACACCAAATGTGCCCCTCATGCAGACTTTCGGTCGCTGGCAAGCGCACCCACCCAGCCCTAATACACTAAATCCTGTCTGGGAGGTGGTCACACCTCCCTGTGACAGGATGCCTATTGTTCTGCCTTCCCCTGCTCGAGCTTGGCTCAGCAGCAGGCGGGCAGAAATGTGTGTCTGGTCGGCAGCAACCATTTTGTGCTGCCCGGGACTAGAAGGCTGGTACCGGGAACACCAGGGACCCAACAAAGCTCTCTTCTGAGGGGTGGAATCGTACCTCCCCTACCAAACACGATAGGGTTAATTTCAGCTGTTTTAGAGTTGGCCATTACGTGGTCGCATAATGCCACTCTATATGTCGTAAATGGCTGTCTCACTGACATCCCGGGAGAGTAGACTCCGTAGGCTACAGGGGTGTTCTGCTCATGCAGTGGCACCCTCTCACTTAGAACCAAGCACCCTGCCCTCAGGATTGTAAAGGCCTGCTAGAGGGGTGACTTATAGGTTTTAAGTGCAGTGACCCTTAGATATGGTAAACCTATATCTTAAGTAAATAGTGCAGGCACCAACTTACACAGGCTGCAATGGCAGGCCTGTAGGTTCCATTTTGCACGGCCTCTCAGGGATAGCATAATACATGCTTCAGCCCTGGGAGGCCTCTGGGGTACCTATGCCATGGGTACATGGGTACCATATACTAGGTACTGACAAGGGTACCCCAGTATCGAATCTGGAGTGTACCTAGGTACATAACATAACAGTTTAGGGAGAAAGCAGATAGACTGGGGCCCTGATTAGCAGGATCCCTGTCAGACTAGTCAAAAACAGTATCACATTTAGCAAAAAGTGGGGGTAACCACAAGAAGCAGATCCTACTTTCCTACACAAACTATCTATAATGATAGTATAAGTTAAAGGAATGTTATAGTTATGTAAAAATTCCAGTCAGTTTTGCAATGTTTTAAACTAAAAAAGACTGAAATTCACCAGTCATAATTTAGTGAGCTAACTGTATCTTGCGCCCCACCATGCACTGCTTATAACGTCACATATCATATATCACTCATGACATGTTCAATAACATAATTGATCACATCACTGATGACATCTCAAATGACATAATTGACTGAGTCCCCCAGACCTAAAATGGCAGCCAATCAGATCTTATATTTTGATCTGTTGGTCCTGTGACACTAATGCAGTCTGATATATTTATACATTTTTAACCTTAATATCGCAAAACAACTGAATGGATTTACAACAAATCACAAAAACACACATTCTTGGTAAAGATCTGGATTTCTGTCACATTTGGTAGCTGTTTTGGCTGTAGCTGTGTCTAAAGTTCCTATGGGAAATTAGGTGGCAAAAATGCATTTTAGGACCCCCATTTTTCTCAGCCCCTGCTTGACGGATTACCCAGAACATTTCTAGGAAGGAGCTGAGGTGGATGAACCTTTTTTGGAAAAACTTGTGAAGATTAGTCAAATGGTAAGCCTTCTTATTGAACGTTTGTCTGTGATGTCAAAGCTCACACTTCACAGAAAAGAGCTCTTCACTGTGAACTATATATGATAATCAGTGCCACTGAAGGTCGAGATGCCGTATACCAATGTTGCATAGTCATGATTCTTCATTCCACCTCATGCCTCTTTAATCCATCACAAGACACTCCCTGCATCTTAATCACACTCTTACAGGCTCTTTTCCATTCCTAATTTCTCCCTTTAGCACTGGTTTTCCATCTTTCTCCTCAACTTTCTTTTCCCCTTTTGTGTTTTTCTCTCTCTTGCTCTGCATCAGACTGTTGAGTAAAAAGAAGTGCTGGTCCTGAAAAATGCCTTCCGGTGGGCCCTGCCAGCAACCACTGGCTCAAATTAAGCACTGATATTAATATTAAATATTGAGGCAAATGTGCGCCCTGCCACTCTAGTATTATGTAATACTTGCATTGGCAGATTACCTAAAGAACATTTCTTATATTGCTGAGTGGGAAGGTTTACCTGACTCATACCCAAGCAATATGAAGCCAGGGTTTAGCCTCATCATCGCATTATAGTTGAGGTACGTGAGCTATCTTAGCAGAAAGTCATTTATGTGTCATTGTGGAGTAGTGGCTGAATGCACAAGTCCTGGCTTCAAGGATGACCTAACTCCTGCTGGAATTGAAAGAATTTAAACTTTGAAATTGAATTTCGCTGGCACATCATAAATCCATAACTACATTCCATAATTCCAAACAGCAGAAAGCTGCAGGACACCTCAAATAAGTTCAACATAGATTCGACTCTCATCATAGAATCTAGAATTTGATATCATCAGAGAATTTATATTCATATTTGTGTACTCTTCTTTAAATTTCATGGGGTTACCAAGGACATTTTAGCATTTTGTTGGGAAAGAACAACCATGGTTGCTTCTCTTGTTTTTTTCAAAATAGCAGCCCTCTTCCTCTTCCCACACCGCACAACACTCCGTCATAATACCTTATAAAATATGTATTTCTTAGCATTCTTATCCAATGATTAAATATGCTGTCCACATTTATTACGCTTGATGATTCCAGAAACTGCTGTTTCCTATATTAATTAAACATACATTATTCAACAAGGCATGAGATGCATTGAAGAACAGCTTAGTGTCTATTCAGTTCCAAGAAAGATGTGCGAAAGCTTTGCTTTCTTGATAAACTGTATAACAAATTTTGGGCCTAATGTACAAATAAATTGTGAGCCACAAACCAGTCACAAACTGGTTTCTATCCCTTAAGTAGGGTGTTGTTGATCTACTGAGATTCACTAATGCATATTTCTTAAAATTCCACTCTGGACGGAATAATTTGCAGTAGAAAATGCTGAATTGCTAATTGCAATTACCAAATAGTGAATCGCTATTTCAATGTAATAAGCATTCACAAATACTACATTTTGTTAAACACAGCATTTTGTATGGAAACCAGGTGCAAAGTATAGAAGGAGGCCCAAAATGAATTGCAATCTTTCAGAATGGCTACAGTCTATGTTGTAGTGAAGAGGATGGATATTCTTGAAGCCCAACAGAAGAGGAGGAAGAGGAGGAGAGAGTGGAATTTCAGTCAGAGGGTGACTCTATTTGAATGAATTGATATGGCCGATTATGCCAGGTACAGGTTTAGCATAGAGGTCATTCTCAATTTAATTAATGAATTGGACTGTGTACTATGCAGGCCTAAACAACTCAGTGGGGCTATTCCTACCCACACTCAGATTTGTATGTATCGTATACCTTTTAGCATCTGGTAGATCCCAAGGCACTGTTGCAGCTGCAGGATGGATATCCTAGAGAGCCTTATGGAAGATGCTTCTGAATTTTCTTGATGCAATGTTGCAAGAATGAATACGCATATTGCGTTTCCATGTACCCCTGTTGAGTTGGAAATTACAAAAATTCAATTCTATGTTATAGCTCAATACCCCTGAGTAACTGGATGTGTAGACCATACACATGTTCTAATATGTCCACCCTCTGAAAAAGAGTATATGTATCGCAATAGGAAGAGTGACCATTCATTATGGCTAATCATAGACCTAGCTGCTCGATACTTACGGAATACTCATGATTCCGAGGTCTTTAGACACTGTGGACTATATAGGTGACTAGCTAAAGGAGAGATGTAGGAATATGGTGGTTGGGGAATTTTTATTTTAATATAACCTTAGTGGTAAATTTGGGTTTTTTGAATATTTCTAAACAGGTTTGTTACATTTCAGGTGATAGTGCATATGCTTAAGACCCTGGACCATGTCTCCATGCTTTCATCCACAAACACCTAGAAAAAAGAGGTACAATGTTCTTCATAAACAAACAAGGAGCATTATACAGAGGACATTTGGTTTACTCAAAGGCAGATTCTGATGCCAGGCATTTGCCTGGATGTATCCTTTATAGCCATTGTTAATTCTTCAAAATCTGATCTAACTACTGTGTTCCTTCATAGAAGGTTCTCTTTAATTTTACTACCTGTCTGCTCAATTCAGAGGTAGCCCTGTGCTGCTTTCTGTGAATTTCCTACTTTATTATTTTAATGCATGAAATTGTCCTGGAGTAGTGAGCTTTCCCGGGCATCTCTAATTCTGGTCCTTACAGTTCATTTAAAGGCCTTCTTTCTCTTTCTAACATAGGAAGGGGTGGTGTTGTGTAATGTTGAGTAACTGCAGAGGAAGTGATAGTTGCAGCTGAGACTCCTAAGGAATGCTCTGTTGGTGTTTTGCCCGTTGGGTGGACTGTCTGCCTCTGTGGGAATGGTAGGTGCTGTCCCAGCAGTTTTTGCTTCTGTGTGACAGTAGCATTCACAAAAATCCTCTGTTTCTGGTGGTGTTGCATGAGCAGGTTGAGGTGTTTCAGGTCGAAACATAGTGTAAATATAGTTTTAATATTTGTGTTTATGTCTAGATTTTGCTTTAATAAATTAATGTAAACATGATTTTTTCATAATAAAGTAAGAGCTATAAGTATATGTGCCTCATTAACAACGTATTTTATATGGGCCATCAAACTAATAATGCAACAAACAAAAAAACACTTTTTATGTACTCCTGCACAAGAATTTACCTCTTTTGTTTACTAAATTTGCATTTCTTTTCCTGGCAGCCTCCTCTTCTGACTTCTGGAAGGACACCGTGCTTAGATTTTCCCGTGATGTGCAGTTGAAAGTAAATGTACTTCCTGAAATGAATGAGGTCATCACTTACTACCAGTGTGGCAGTAAGTGTTTGCAACTCATACCGATTCATTCTCAATATCAGGTTCGGTATTTAAAAATAGCAAACGCTTGCAAATTGTTTGTTATTTGCTAACAAGAAAGGCGCATAAATCACATTTAGCGGGTCCTAATTTGAGATTCGATATTTGGTGCAATTTCGGAATCCCTAAATATAATATTAGTACTTCAGGCCCATTGTATTGTCTTAGTATTTCTATAGCACTTTCAACATAAACCCCATCAAGAAAAGTTCCACCAATGAACAGCTGCGGTTCAATGCACCCATAATAATCAAGTTATTTATTCCACATATAATTCTATGTAAGGTTGTATTAGACAGAAATAGTCTCTTATTTATGAAATACTTCACCCAGTTCTGCTTTTTTGCATACCAAAAAAAATTAAAAGAGCTGTGCATATTAATCAAAACAATAAGAAAAAATATCATTGCCATTTTGTGAACTTCTTGCGACATATTATTAAATTAAGGGCAAAAGAAGAAAACATTAAAATGCGTTCAATGTTCACAATGCCCAACCAAACGAGATGTAAAGTGTAGCATATCCCCTACAAAAGATGGGCACAAAAGGATCTTTTATTCTCGAGAACAATGGCATGGTTTTATGCAAATTACCTTCTTCTCTGCCTGTTTTACCAAGCCTGAAGTGTCAGTTTTCATCAAGTCGTGCACATTCATACCTGTAATCAGATTGCGAGAACGGATAAGGAAAAACAGGGCTTTACTGGCCGCGGAGCCGTGTTAGGAGACCTCATTTGTTTTGATGGTAATTACATCTTAGCGTTGCAACTTTCAGCATCCAGCCTGTTTGCTGTGCTTTGTGCGCTCTGGCGTGAGCTGCGTCACCATAGCAATGGGCACAACACGATTGTGCAGCCCCTGTCATGGGACTCAACTACGGCCGACACAGACGTCAAGTCTGGAGCAGGGAGGGGCAAGGCACGTTTATTTCGAAAGTTAAGGTAGGGTACATTTTACACACCCGGAGAGGTCGAAAGAATTCTCAGAAACTCGAAATCTTCGCGGCAACTGCAAATTTGGATTAGACTCAATAGAGGACGCGCTGCCTCTGGCTCCCCCACTGGCCAATGAAGCGAGGGAGTTTGTGTACGTCTTCCCAGAGAAGAAATCAAATATCCGCAGGAAAAATATTAAAATGTTTGATTGTTATTTTCATGGGGACCTGCTGAGCTGTCAGGCGCGATTACGTCAGTCACGACCCCTTAGAATACAGAGCTTCAGAGCACGGTGGTGACATGATCCTGGGCGTAGAGCAGCGCGCTTGCTTTCAGGCGCCTTGATCACAATGCACAGGCTGAAACGGCAGCATAATGTTACACTGCATAAAGAACGTGGTCGTACGAACACCGGCGCAAATACACGAATGGGGATGTGGTAAATTATGTATGGAGAGTCCCACCCTTCACAAAGGGACTTCTTTGTGTTTTTTCCATTCCTCCTTGGATACCAGCCTTTCCCTTTCGTACATGTGGGCAGCAGCAGGCACGCGACTTAACTCTGTGCAATCAGATTTTATTTCTAACAAGAAGGTGTGCCATTTAGCATATTAATGAAGACAGCAGCTGGTTATTTTTATTTATAGAACGTGTCCTGACAGCATGGTTTCATCCGAGGCGAGGTCACTCTGGGCAATTCGTATTGACTTTTTTCATTCGGTGACCAGGAAATTAGTTTAGGGGAGACTGATGGATGCGGTCTAGTTTATTTTCAGTGAAGCTCTGAACACCGTTCCTCAAAGACTCGTAAACATGGCTGACAGTCTAGAAATGGTGCCTTAAGCGGCCAGGCCTGTTAAATGAAGAACAGGCCTTTGTGGAAGGCAACAAAGAGAGTTGGAGAATGCCAGACGATTGTGAAGAAGCAAGGTGACAATATATGTTGCCACGATGAAATATTTGATTGATGACATAAGCTAAATTAATGAGCACTGAATAGGCACACAACGCACACACATATAAAATGACACTACACAAATGTAGGTGAAATCTGGTTCCGCAAGGTTTCACAGGAGAGTAAGTGAAATGCATTTAAGCAGATATTTATGCTGGGGGGGGGGGTTTGGCATAAATCTACAGGTGCAGAGATCTCTGCATGTAGGTTTTCTTTTGTGAATTGGGCCTAAGCCTGAAATGTAGGAGTGAGCCTGAAGTACTACAAGAGTAAGTCACATCTTCTCATTGCAAAATGTTTGTGAGTTTTGCTGTAAGTATAGCCTGTTGTGCAGCAGCAAGCACAAGATTGGACATAGTTCTTGGGAAAAATATTCCTTATATGCCTTCAGTTCCCATTTACCTGTACCTCTTTGTCATAGTATCAGAGCAGAGATAGACCTGGAAGTTAAGTGTTATGCCCTGGTCCCTGCCCGGTTCACTGTAAGCATTCTCCAGGCCGCCTCAGTTCCCAGAGGACACATTCCCAAGCCCATACCCCAGTCCCAGTCAGCACTTCCCATGTGTCCCCAGGCCAGTCTCTATTCTCTATGTTCCAACTTTATCCATTGTGAAAGTCCCCCAAAGACTACAGAGCTTGACTGTGGGCTGATGGTATTGTTGTTATTAGCGCTCTGTGGTCTTGCATGATCTTGAGAGACTTCAGGGGATCAAATGGTTCCAGCAGCCATCTTGGGCGCCGAAGGGTATATAAACCACACCCAAGGCTATGCACATTTCTAGTTCTAAAGAATCTTCACAAAAAGAAATCTCATCAGAAGTCTGCCTGATTTGGTGTCTTGTGTTCTGCTCGTTCTTGCTTCGTTTTGGCTTTAACCTGGAACGCACAAAAGACAACTATTGTGAAAATTCAGGTAACGAGCTGCACGCATTGCAGAGGCCCCGCTTCGCAATATTACTTACCTTGGGTAGAGAACAAGATACTGGAAGCAAATGCCACATTGTTTTTTTCCTCCTGCTCCTGAAAAAGAAACAAAAGAAAGTATACTATTCTTATTTTAAAAGAACAGTCTTAGTACTTCTAGGAGGAACGGACTAGGGTCCAGATTTAGTGAAGTATTGAGCGAGTGCAAAGTGACACAAATTGAGGCAAAGTGTCTCAAGGTCTCACAAGGGTACTTACTATTCAGTGCAAAAGGTGTCTTGTACCTTTTTCTCAGTGGACAAACCTCTTTGTGCTGATTTATGTTGCTTTACATTAAGGGACCGTCAATGGGGCAGGTCAGTGCAAATATCCATATGTATTGGGCACAAAACCCAATCTATGAAGTTAGCTAGACAAGCCTTTACATAAACAAGCATTGGCATAGCCAATAGGTCTCGCCTATGGGATCTTATAAGTATTTACCATGCAACAGATTATCCTGGTTGCTACATCCTCTACTGTTCTTTAATGTGGACGCTTTGGCACTAATAGGTACATTATAGCATTGCATTGAGAAGTACTTAAAGTGTTATTCTTGTACAACTGGTACTCTGAGCCAAAGCAGGACAGACAGGCAGAAGTAGAGGGTGCCACGGAGATAAAGGCACAAACAGGAAGGGGCCGGAAGAAAAACAGGGGCATAGATAGTCAGAAGGACAGGATTGGAATAACACAGAAGGAGACAGACCCATAGAGAGGAACAGGCAAAAATAGGTTAGAGGGCCATAGATATAATGAAAAACAGAGATCGGGGCAGAGAGATACACACAGAGTCAGAGGGACGGGGACACAGACAGACATGGGTGGAGGAAGAGTGAGGGTCACACTCAGCCCCATTTTTTTTCTCGTTCAGTGACTTTTAAAGCCTCTAGCAAGAGCGTAGGGCATGGAGAAGTTACTGTTTATTGCCTCTTGCAACACATTTACAAGAATAAAACTTTCTTAGATCCATCATATGATTTCATAAAAAAGTGTCAGTAACTCTGTTAGGACAATAGCTGTGCAGACAGTGAAATTACAACAACAACAAAAAAAAGATTTCCTACTGATGCTTAAATAACTGCAGCAGCAAAGCTGTTTAAGCTGCTCCACATTGCAAATGATTCCAGGACTGTATTGTACTGCAAGTAGCTAAAACGAATTGGACAAACAGGAGTAAATGTGTGTTGATTAAATACACCAGGAAATATACCCATTGCAAAACAAATATGGATAAATATAAAACGAGCAAAAAATAAATATGGGTAAACAGGTGGACATGTTAAAAAAATAAATACCATAACAGGAGCCCCTTTGTGTGTTATGGAGTTCAACCAGGTGTGTGTTCTTTGTTGATGAATATTGGGGGTACACCAAGAATTCTCCAGACAGGGAAAAAAGTCATTCCCAAGCAACCCAGAGCTGCCCTCGACTCGATTTTAGGTCACATACGGTATCGTGGAACTATCGCAAACAAGTGTCTTGAACCATCACAAGCAACCAGGGCGCCGAGGCTAAAAAAGCAGTGACTCAGACTGAGAAGGCAGCCGAAGCTAAAAATCCTTGTGACTCACGAATTCTATTTCACATCCATCATTAAATGTATCACTAACACATGCGTAGAAAGGAACCCTTGTAAATTAAAATAACATACATTTAAAAAATCTTAACATTTGAAGAACAAGCTGGGAGGGTTTCTTGACTGGTCGCAGTGACGGAAAGAGGAATAACCCCTACGCCCCCACCTTTCCACGTAGCCGTGTTCACGACAGGAGTGGTGCAAACTACAGAGACATAGCCATGTTGAACACTTAAAATGTACAGCATTGAAGGCGAGCAGTACTGAAAGAAAAAGACTAGAATCTAGCACTTGGGCACGAGTGCAGCATCCGCTGTATGGCACTTGTTGCATAAACTGCAGCCGTCATCAACTCTTCCCTCAAAGCTCAGACTGTCTTTTCTAATCCAAGAGATGCGAAAACAAGGATAATTCAAACCAGTCATGGACTGAAACATCGGAAAGAGAACTATGGGAAGGGTGCAGAAATGACCGGGCATAGTTTCACATGATAAATACCCATGTACGCTCTACTTATTTTCACAGACTTTCTAAGCCGATAGATCTTTCCTACCTCATATCTACATATCTGACCTCCATTGACCTCGTATGATGTTGCCACCCAACTAGGCTCTAGACAGACAGGATTTATGTATTGTGCGCACACCCCAAATACGCCGACATCCCCTCCCGATAATGTACCGTTGTAATTAGGGACGGACCTGAAACACTCAGTCCGGGGGGGGGGAGGGGGTGGAGAGCGTCAGTGGCATGACAGGTTAATGACTCGTTATGGTACAAGCAGACTATGTGGGGTGTGCTGCAGAATACTGTATTACTGCTACCCTGCAGCAAGAACCTCTTATCTCCGGTTGTCTCCCCGCCAGCAAAGGAATTTCCTCTGCTCGATGCCGCGCTCCCCCACACCCATCTGGCCACAAGCAGCCCCAACACGCGCTCACCCTGCTCCGGCGGCGCGGGCGCCTCCTCCCCGCTATCGGCTATTGTCGCCGTCAGGAGGGCGGTGGAGGCGGCCATCTTACAGCCTCGCACGCGGGGGGAGCCTAAGGAGGAAGGGGGCGGCGTGACGGAGCAGCGGATGAGCACGTACAGTGGCACGTTGCAGCAAGATGGGTGTGGGGATGACGATAGGGGGCGGAGCCAATAGAAACCAGTAACAGAGACACCACTAAATGAAGAATGAATTACTCTGCGGCCTACTGCAAGTAATTCGTCACCGCGGGATGCAGGTGCGGCGGGTCTGTCTTGGAAAAATCACGCCCCACAGCGGTCCTCAAGAATACAACAAGTCTCTAGAAGTAGGGGTGTGGCTGTCAATAATACAGCCGATGCATTCTTCTGCAAAAAAAACGAGCGGTGCGCGAGCGAGAGCGTGCACCATGGCCTATTGCTTGCGGTTACCCGCACGGCCGGCGGGCGCGATAATTGAAAACACATGGCGGCCGTGCGGGTAACCGCACGGAAAAGGCCATTGTGCACGAGCGTGTGGTCAGCTTTTGGAAGCCCCTTACATAAAGTCTCGCAGGGCACCGCATGCGCGCTACTCGAGGCTCGACCTAAAAAACTAAATCCTACTTGAAGCAGGCATTAGTTTTTAACAAAGAGGTATGTGTTTATTAAAAAAATAATCCACGCATTGCATGGGTGCTGCAATGCACAGCGCGCATCCACTGTGTACAAGCCTTCTGCATTTATCTAAGTATAGGAAGGTGTACTGGAAGGATATGCTTTGAAAACAAATCCTTTGCCAGACAGTGCATGTTCACTTCTGCATTCTGGTGTGAGGGTGTACATCACAAGACAGTCTGTTTGTGCACCAGTGGAGGGGATGACAGCAACAGCAAAGGGATCAAGGTAGATATGGCCCTGCGCTATATTTTCCAGGTCACGTTTTCCCCCTTGCACAGCACGGTGCAGCAAATTCAGTTGTTGCTCTGAGTTGCATGATAAAAGAAGAAAATATGGCCTTTGGAGTGAAAGTAAAGGAGTTGCATGAGAGCACTTAACAATTTGTATGTGCAGTAAAAAGTAAACTTTCATCCTTGCATATTTTAGTGGCCAGTGAAAGTAACTTTATACTGGTGTAATTTTCCAGGTATAAAAATGGTGAGTTAAGAAATCAATATATATGTTTACATTTCTAAGGAGGTCATTGTACACCTGATGTAGACTTTAATCTGAGTTCTGATACCTCCCAAGTCCCTACAAAAATATGCACCACTGTAGAAGTCCATTGCCAGCAGAGGTCTCAGACAGAAGAGTCACAAGGAGCCAATGAACTGAAGCATTCAACTCCAACGAGAAGAATAGAGTGTAGAGGCAGGTCTTCTTGTGATTTGTTTCTCAGTTGTGTTTTACTTTTATTCCTATGTCAGAAGCTTAGTGTTGTGGTAACCTGTTTTCATTTCAGGCTGCCCGTCACAAACTACGGGCATGGTGGGGCATGTATTGCTCCCGTCCCTCCTTAGTCACACGTGGGCATGCATCCAAGTTGTGACATGGAAACAATATGCAGTAATATTACACTGTGAATTGTTGATATTTCAGTGTTCAGTTTTTCCTGACTGTGGTATTAATGCCTCATTACAAGTTACCCAAGTTGGAACTGGGATATTGTGGTAACACATCATGCTTTCTCCTATTCTGAACTAAAAACTCAGAATATTGTGTTTTTCTCCCGATACAGTTTTCACCAGGTTTTACCTTTGTAAAGTTTATGTAGGAAAACTCCATGGCGACTGCAAAGTTACTACACAAATTGTATCCCTGATTTAACTACAAACTCTTGTTTGTGCTAGAATCTGTCTGTCTGTCTGTTTGTCCGTCTGTCCGTCCGTCCGTCCGTCCGTCCATCCGCCCGCCTGCCTGCCTGTCTATCCGTACACATAGATACACTCACATAGCATACACTTTAGATGTTAGCACTAGGATATGGGTTAGCACATAGAAGGGGAACTTTACATGAGTGGTACAGTAGACCTCCAGTCCAGTGACACAGATAAAAGATCTGGTCACAACTATGCATTCATGAAACATGGAACGCTGCCATCATGACTCTACAAGCTAAGCCCATGACGGGTATGGTAGCCCACTGTCAGACAAATGAAGGTACTCTTGGTGTACCAGTCCAGATCAAAGGACAGGTCCTGGATCTCATTCATGCCAAGGGATAGGCTGAAGCATTTGCATACACGCACTACAGTAGTATGTGGCTAGGGCCAAAATAAAAAACCACAATACCAGATACTTTTTCTCAGGCACTCAGGGTAGAGAAACAAGACTATTCACCATGTAGAGGACTTTCTGACCCCAAAACACACCTTTAGAGAAGTCATCAACAGTGTCAAAGATGATGGGTTATGTGATGACACAAGATATCGCCACAGCAAAGTCCAGGCAGAGGAAAGCCTCTAGGCACGGTTCACTGATAGAATATCGATTTAGCAAACATCGATGTTCTAAATATCGACTGCAAAAATATCGACTGCGAAAATATCGACTCCAATACCTTAATAGGTAAGTACAAAAACATTGAATTAAAAATATCGAGGTAAAAAATATAGATGTAAAAAATATCGATTTAAAAATATATATAAAATAAAAGAATATATAGTAAATATATTAAATATTAATATTATTTTTAACAAAATAAATTACATTTAATATACATTTTAACTAAATATAACAAATAAACTTAATTAAAAAAATATAAACACACAAGCATAAAGATTTATACATATACATATATTTACTTAAAAATAATTTATTAACTATTATCTTTATTTCATTTTTAAACTTTAAAATTATAAAAAATAAAATATACATATATATATCAATAATTTAAAATAAAAAAACATTCTATAATAAATTAAAACATTCAAAAAAATGTAAACTTACATTTCCCAATACAATAAGTGCAATAGTAGGGAAAGTGTTGGATAGCGGAATAATTAAATTTACTATTCCAACTCCAGTGAGTGCAACAGTAGGGAAAGTGTTGGATTGCGGAGGGGTAAAAATTACTATTCCCACTCCAAAGAGTGCAACAGTAGGGAAAGTGTTGGATAGCGGAGGGGTAAAAATTACTATTCCCACTCCAGTGAGTGCAACAGTAGGGAAAGTGTTGGATAGCGGAGGGGTAAAAATTACTATTCTAACTCCTGTGAGTGCAACAGTAGGGAAAATGTTGGATAGCCGAGGGGTAAAAATCACTATTCCCACTCGAGTGAGTGCAACAGTAGGGAAAGTGTTGGATAGCGGAGGGGCAAAAATTACTATTTCCACTCTAAAGAGTGCAACAGTAGGGAAAGTGTTGGATAGCGGAGGGGTCAAAATTACTATTCCCACTCCAGTGAGTGCAACAATAGGGACAGTGTTGGATAGCGGAGGGGTACAAATTACTATTCCCACTCCAGTGAGTTCAACAGTAGGGAAAGTGCTGGATAGCAGAGAAACAAAAATTACTAATAACACTTAAACAATGGGAAAAAAACCAAAAAATATTTAAACATTTTAAAAATCATAAAAATAAATAAACAATATTTTAAAAATATAAAATTAAATATATTAAACATATAAAAAGAACACATATTATAATATTAATTACATATAACAAAAACCTACAAATAATATATAAAATAAATTAATAAATACATTTAAAAACAATAATTATTTAAAAGTAACAAATATTAACAAACAAAAAAATTATTTAAACCATAAATGTATTTATTTTATTTCCTACCCTATAACACCACACCAATAACAAAACACTTCAACATTTTTAATTAAATGTATTTCCATAATTAACATAATTAATAATCAATTAAACAAATCTTATTAATAAAACAAGATAATAAACATTCATTGAGTACACATGCTTTAACACTATAATATCCACAACACACACCTAAATTAAACTATAAAATAATAAAACACAATTAAATATTATTTTTAAAAGAAAAACTGTTACTATTAACAACTAATAATTACATCATTAAAATTCATTTAATACCTACCCTTTACCCCTTTAAAAGTAAAAACAACACACACAAAAATACACAACTACCCAAAATAAATATCAAATAATTAACATTAATTAACAACTATATATAACTAATTAAACACAAATTACTTCCCACCCTTTACTCCTATAAAAACCACAACACACACCTAAAATTAATTACACAATTACCATAATTAATTACAATTAATTTATTAAAATTAATTAACACAATTATTAATTCATCAATTAAAAATAAATTACTTCCCACCCTTTACACCTATAAACACAACAACACACACCAAATATTAATTACAAATTTACCAAAATTAATAACTAATTAATAAATTAAAATTAATTAACAACCAATTATTAATTCATAAATTAAAAATAAATTACTTCCCACCCTTTACACCTATAAACACCACAATACGCACCTAAAATTAATTACACAATTACCATCATTAATTACTAATTAATTAATTAAAATTAATTAATAACCAATTATTAATTAATTAATAATAAATTACTTTACACATTTAACACTATAACATATCAACTAAACACATATTAATAAATAAAAATTATTTAATAAATTTAATATAATTAAATTACTTCCCACCCTATTTCCCTATAAACCCACAACCCACTAACAGAACTATAAACGCAAAATTAAAATTAAAAAAATATGTAATAAATTTAATATAATTAAATTACTTCCCACCCTATTCCCCTATAAACCCACAACCCGCTACGGAACTTAAAACGCAAAATTCAAAAAGAAATAACTACTAAAAATGTAACATATATATTAAAAATGCAAACAATTCTTATACAAAAAAACATACATCACATTCAAATAAAATATATACTAACATACATAACAATAATAAAAACCGATATTTTTAACAACTATGGGGCCGATTCCGATCTCGGTCGGAGGCGCACCCAACACCATTCGGTCGGGAAAAAAGCCATGCGAAAGCCTGTTTCCCGACCGATCCGTACAGCACACCGAACGAGTAAGTACGATGCGCACAACAGCAAAGAATCCGGCCGAGCCGTACTCACCCAAACCAGGTCCTGTTCCCCGACCGAGGCGAATCCGGAAACGCTGAATCGAGTCGCACGGAAGGGAAAATGCAGCTCCGTCCGGCCGAACGAGTACGATGCGCTTTCCGTACGCGCCGAACCCGTCGCTACGCACGGCACGTCAAAGCATCCGGGAGAGGCGCACATAAGCTCCGATTCGCGCCACAACACGATCCACGGCTCCGAGACGAACACAGCAGCGACGAGGACGACGCGAAGCGACGAGGACGAGGCGAAGCGACGAGGACGACGCGAAGCAACGAGAAGGACGAACGACACGAACCAACCATGAATCCCTTCGTCCCGATCATACCAATATTCTACATTTACTACCGGAACAGGCACGGACGCGTAGGGTGCAGAAGGTAAGCCAGACACCAACCACAAAACACATACAACACATACACGACACATCACACACACACAGAGGGATGCAGAATATACTTACACCAGCAACAGCAGCACCATAGGGGCGGGATGCCCATCACCAATGCCACATATGCACACAGGGGCCTGAATGCGCACCACCACCCCTACCCAGGGGGCTGGATGCCTACCACTACTACCACCCTTACCCAGGGGGCTGGATGCCCTACCACTACTACCACCCTCACCCAGGGGGGCTGGATGCCCACCACCACCCTTAGCCAGGGGGCTGGATGCCTACCACCACTACCACCCTCACCCAGGGAGGGCAGGATGCCTCACCACTACTACCACCCTTAGCCAGGGGGGGCTGGATGCCTACCACTACTACCACCCTCACCCAGGGGGGGCTGGATGCCTACCACTACTACCACCCTCACCCAGGGTGGGCAGGATGCCTACCACTACTACCACCCTTACCCAGGGGGGGCAGGATGCCTACCACTACTACCACCCTTACCCAGGGGGGGCAGGATGCCTACCACTACTACCACCCTTAGCCAGGGGGGGCAGGATGCCTACCACCACCCTTAGCCAGGTGGGGCTGGATGCCTACCACCACTACCACCCTCACCCAGGGGGGCTGGATGCCTACCACTACTACCACCCTCACCCAGGGGGCTGGATGCCTACCACCACCCTTAGCCATGGGGGCTGGATGCCACCACTACTACCACCCTTACCCAGGGGGGCAGGATGCCTACCACTACTACCACCCTTACCCAGGGGGCAGGATGCCTACCACTACTACCACCCTCACCCAGGGGGGCTGGATGCCTACCACCACCCTTAGCCAGGGGGCTGGATGCCTACCACTACTACCACCCTCACCCAGGGGGGCTGGATGCCTACCACTACTAGCACCCTTAGCCAGGGGGGCTGGATGCCTACCACTACTACCACCCCCACTCATAGGATGGACAATGCATGACACAACCAGCACACCACAACCTAGGGAATGCAAGAAGAAGACATCCCCCAACACCATGACAAGCGTGTGTAGACTGTGTCAAATGCCTACAACACCGAACATGACTTTGAACATACAATGTGACCCCTAGCACATGTGCCACACATATCTGTGCGTGGCACCCACAATGCAAGCAGGCCATGACCATTGTGGCAATGGGGTCCAAACCCCATCATCACAGTGACCAAAATGTAAGTGTGGGGTCCATAGCTGAAGCACACTTTGAACAATGTGGCAATGGGGTCCAAACCCCCATCATCACAGTGACCAAAAGGTAAGTGTGGGGTCCATAGCTGAAGCACATTTTGAACAATGGGGCAATGGGGTCCAAACCCCCATCATCACAGTGACCAAAAGGTAAGTGTGGGGTCCATAGCTGAAGCACATTTTGAACATTGTGGCAATGGGGTCCAAACCCCCATCATCACAGTGACCAAAAGGTAAGTGTGGGATCCATAGCTGAAGCACATTTCGAACATTGTGGCAATGGGGTCCAAACCCCCATCATCACAGTGACCAAAATGTAAGTGTGGGGTCCATAGCTGAAGCACACTTTGAACAATGTGGCAATGGGGTCCAAACCCCCATCATCACAGTGACCAAAAGGTAAGTGTGGGGTCCATAGCTGAAGCACATTTTGAACATTGTGGCAATGGGGTCCAAACCCCCATCATCACAGTGACCAAAATGTAAGTGTGGGGTCCATAGCTGAAGCACACTTTGAACATTGTGGCAATGGGGTCCAAACCCCCATCATCACAGTGACCAAAATGTAAGTGTGGGGTCCATAGCTGAAGCACATTTCGAACATTGTGGCAATGGGGTCCAAACCCCCATCATCACAGTGACCAAAAGGTAAGTGTTGACAAAGAAAGAGGTGCAACTGCCAAACTGCATGGATGATTCCTGGTCACAGAACAACAAACACATCAGTGGCAAAGTAGTGTATGTGTCCCATTGCAACATAAATTGGGGGAGCCAAATCCTGCAGTGCAAATAAGACATACCTTTGGCCATGTGCAGACAAACAACACCCATGGGGGCTGACACCGTCAACAATCATCAATGACACAATGACAGAAGTGACCATCAGAATGCAGACCCACATATTTGCACCAATGGGCACACACATGCAGATACCCTGTGGAGACTGCAGATGTGAGGTGAACAGATACCATACCATGGCAGCAATGGGACACACAAACCATGATCATTGTGCTGACCGATGACCTAGGAGTCCCAGGGACAGCAGGGGAAACCCACCAAACTACATACAGCCAATGGCACACCCAAGATATGCCAATGCAGTGGTGCAGATGCACAAACACAAACAGACAGACCCACACTGCACATCATACACAACAGGTGAGGGGGTGCCAGTGTCCCCAGGCAACCACACAACACATGAGGAGACATGAATACCAATCATACAGATGTGCATACAGTGCCACACAAAGGTAACTCATGGATCCAAATCCCCTATGTCGGCAAGCAGGCATTGTCAGATGAGAGGGAGCACAAATCACACATGTCACACAGGCACGTAGGGACAGCAACTGACACAGCAAGACACAGACACACCACAGCACCACCCCCAGGGCCCCCACAATGTGGTGACCCTGGGCTGCATTACAATCCCACGGTGATGACAAAGCTAAATGTGGTACACACTGTGAACCACAGTCATGTGTACTGAGCAACTAACTACCATCACACCTACACAAGCACAAATCAAACAGCATGGCCAGTAAGCCAAGGCCAACATGGAGGCAGGGGCCTAGCCGGGCAACAACTCTCATCTGCACACACTCAACACCACACCCCTCGACCTCCAACAATGTGCAGCAGTGAAGCACACATGCACTGGTGACATTGCACATGCACCCATGACTATTCCAGGGTGGTGGGTGGGAACCAAGGTGCAGAAACACATCACACATGGCCACTCAACAAGACTCCTGAATGTCTGACACACTGCACACTACGCTGTACATGGACATGACGGCAATACCACACCAACCAATGGGATCCCAGCCACAGTCACACACCAATGAAGAAGCCAAGGTCACCCACAAAGAACACACATAGACAACAACCAACATTGCAGCCCGGACCCTGAGGAGTGCCAGCAGTCACACACACAACGTGTCACAATCACTGAAAGATAACACAAACTGGAAATCACATGACAGGGGCAAACAACAAGTGCCAAGGGGAAACCTGACTGTGACCCATCTGCGTCTGCACACAAACTCAGCCCTGACAGCAAACACACCTATGGGTGACACCCTGATGACCAGTAATGTGCCATGCACCCACATCACAGAGAACCCAGGGAGAAGACTTTGGGGAACATAGGTCAACTCAGCTAGCATCACAAACAGGTACAACACTAGGGATCACAGCATGCACAGCTAAACGGAAGTGAACACACAGACATGCACATACAACACACACCTTGGGCGCAGGCAATGTCACAGGAGTACACACTGCCATGAGTGGACTCCACTCCTGTGTGAGGAAAGCTGTGCCATATGTTGCCTCAGTAGGGCCCCATCATGTCAGCTGAGCACTTGGTCACACAATCAACAATTAGCACCAAATGAGGGCTCCCGTCACATCAGCCTGGTCATGGAAGTGCCAACGGAATCATCAGCACAGATCCAACACACTTGTATAGCAATGTTGCACTGACAACACAGATGAGTCCTTCCCCATTGATGCCCAAACCTGCATGTCCACTGGAGATGGCCACACGGTCAGGGAAGTAGACGAATTGAACAATGGCAGGCACAACAGATGTGCAGGGGTGGAAGCCACAGATGTGAAATAGCCAATCTAAGTAGGAAATCCCATTGCCAAACACTGAACACATGACACCCTCAGATGCTGCTATGGATGACATGGATACACCACAGGATAGGACACATTCCCCCTGGACCACATGGGTTCCTGCACAGTAACACTTCATTATCATGAGACCAAATATCACCATCACTGCAGCAAGGGCATGGTTAGCATCATCAACATCATGTACATCAGAAGCAAAAGCACTAGAGAACAGAAAGTTGCTTTATTCAGCATATGTGGCATTAAAAGTAGAAGTCCGGTAGAACATAAACAAAGGCCAATGGCCAGTCCATCAACAAAGTCACAAGTGGGTGACAGTGGCAGATGCCACCCTACACATGCCTGCACAAAACCAGGGACAATCCACTAGGAGGGGCAACCGGGGGTAGGTCAGGCACCGCAGGGACAGGATCAGGGCTCACCAGGAGGAAGCAGGGAAGGGGTGGTGGGTGCTGGAGAGCCACTGACAACTGCAGTGGAGGTGTCTGACATGGTGTGTGCCGGCACAACTGGGGAGCATGGCTCAGATGTTGTGGGTGCCGGCACGACTGCAGTGGACCCTGCAGATGGAGTGGACAGGTCCGCCACTGAAGTGCCCAAGTCAGACAGGGTGGTAGTGGACTCCACTGCAGTGCCTACCACCAGGGGAGGAGAATGGGGAACAGGCAAGGTGGGCTGGACAGAGGGGGAGGACACCCTCACCACATCAGTGGCACAGACAAGCGCAGCGGGGGTGTGGTGCCGGGAGAGCAAGTGGCAGGGGAGAAGGCCGGAGCCTCTTGGGGATGGTATATCTGTGGGTGGGGGAACCTGGGGCAGGGTGTGGTGGGTGCACATGTGGAGTGGGGGCCTGAGGGATGGAGGAAGGAGACCTGGTGCTTGAGCTGCAGGGCGGCGGTGGGGTCTTGCTCTTACCACTCCGGGGGGACTTGCGGGTGGGGGCCTCAGTCTGTCTGCGCCTAGGGGAGGGTGTCCGGGGGCGATGGGCACTCTGCTCCGTGTGGGGGGGCTTCCTCTTCACCCTGGATGCTGGAGCAGCTGGATCGGAGGGGAAGAGGGCGAGGTCACTGAGGAAGAGGCGCTGGGTCTTTGGGGTTGCAGGTGAGGCAAGGGAGGGTGCTTTGGAGGGAGAGGCAACTGAGGACTGCGCAGTGCCCGTGGATGCGTGTGTGTGTACCAGGGCCCCATCCCCTGTGAGTCTGGTTTCAGTCCCCTGACTGTGCGTGCATGTGCGTTTTGTTTGTGGCGTGTGTGTCTGTGTGCTGGACGTGTGTGTGCTGGTGCGTGCCTGTGCCGGTGTGTGTGTGCTTGGGACGGGTAAGGTGCTGGGGAGTGTGGATGGAGCAGAGGCAGGAGGGGTGAGGGACTGTCTGAGGAGGGACACTGCTGCCGTCAGGGAGGAGTCCATGGACCTATTGCCCCTCTGTAGGTCAGACATGCCCGATGAGATGCCCTCCATGAACGACACCAGCTGAGTCAACAGTGCGGTGTGCGCATGGAGGACACTCAGCATGGCTGTCTGCCCTATATGGAGCTGGCGAAGGAGGTACACAGACTCCTCACTCAGGGCAGCAGGGGACACAGGGGCAGGGGGTGCGGTGCCTGGCCCAAAGGAGACACGCTCCCGAACATGGGAGCCTCCACGGACCTGGGGAATGGGAGCCGATGGGAGGGCGGTGGTGGTGCTGGTGGTGGCGGGGACAGCAACACTAGCTGGGGTGTGGTGGCTGCTGACACCCGCCTCCACAAGGGAGTCATCCTCCGAGTTGCTCTGGTCCTCAGCTGAGGTGGATGGTGCTGAGGACTCCTCGGTGTGGCTCCCTCGCCCTCCGTGCCACTGGGTCCCTCCGACCACTCCTCGGCTGCTGACCCAGTCTGGCTCTCTGGCTCCTCCTGGTCCATGGAGCTGTCCCCTTCCGTGGCCGTGGATGTATCTGCAAACAATGGGGAAACAGACAGACATCAGTCTCCTGCACCAAACGCACACACCACTGTGAGCACAGCACATTACAGAGCAAGCCCTGGCATCATTAGTTGTACATTGCTAAAAGTGCCCTAACTGAACAGGAGAAGCCAATTGTCAGTCTGATGCCAAGCATGGCACTCACATCCCACATGGCCTTGCACCCATCTGTCTGGTGTCTGTTGGATTGCAACACCCCAGTGTGGACACATGCACCAAGTACACAGTAGTTGGACAGTGCAGAGGACACGGTGTGGCATGTGGACATGCACACATCACAGCTCTTGCCACTGAGTCAGTACAGGTTTCCGGATGAAAGGGATGCCCAGAGTCAAATAGGAAATGCATGTGATGCATACCAGCGACAGACACCATGATGCACCCATGTCCTGATAGCCATCGCCACAATGGTGTGCATGTAGCACATGTCACTCCCCTGCAGGACCACCAATAAGTTGACACATGCCATGGCAGAGGCATGACTGCTAAGTCATACATCACTGTCTCACTGATGTATGACTTGGCAGCCAGACAACAACACTATGCACTGTGTCACAATAGTAGGTCATGGGGAATGCAAGTCCTGGAGCTGCACAAGTGCACATGTACATCCCCCACACAACACATCATCTTAACCCTCATCTGTCCAGGTCATACCTATTGGACATATGGGAGACCTGTGACACTACCCTCTGAACCTGAGCCCCTCACAATTTGCTGTGAATGGGGAACAGCTGCCTGAACTTCACATTCGCATACCCCAGTCTGCATGGGCAGCTGATCAAACACCTATATGACACACAAGTATCGTCTCCTATGGTCACATCTCCAGGGAAATGCAGAGCCCCTACCAAGAAACACCCCAGCAGACCTGGCAACTAATCCACAGCACACTGACACAAAGGCAGACACCTGAGGGGTCAAATCACTGTGCACAATGTGTCAGCTGATACACGGGAGTGGGAGTACAGAGTGCATTGCATGGCCTGGAGTAGGCATGACTGTCCTGCTCCACATGAATGAGGGATGTGCCCTGGACAGTGGATAGCTGGCTATGTATGTGTGACACACGTAATCTGCACACTCCTGGGGCCCAAACATTGTTCCCACCCGCTGCATGGGCGTGTGCCACATACCCCAGGCACATGTGGTGGCTCAGCTCAGCAAGTGGACCGCATATCAAAGCAACACGCAGATCACATGTCCAAACAAAGGGGTTGTGTGAACAATGGACCCACCCATGATGCCCACAACAGAGTTAGGGAAACAGATGCTGTCCCCCACCTTTAGTGAAGCAAACTGCAAGGACACAGTCCCAAGTGACACAATTCCCTGAATGTAAGGGCCACACCTGGGTATCAGATGAGCAGTGGGCAGTGCACAATAGAGGGACATGGCTCCTGGACAACATGACTGCTGCACTGTGGCAGTTGAACCAGGCCAGAGGAGGGCACAAAGCATGTAATACAGAGTTCACAGTGCAGTCTTTGACTCACCCCCTCCTTGCTGCTGTCTGGCCTTCAGCTGCCCATCCAGGTCTGGAAACACCACCGCCAGGATCTGGAGCATGTGGGGGTCAGGGTCCGTGTTCCGCCCCTCCTGCGAGGAGGCGACAGCTTCAGCTGGACCCGTGCAATCCTCCGGGTCCAGCCCCGAAGGTCCTGCCACCTCTTCTGGCAGTTGCGGATCCGGCGCTTGTAGACCCCACGGACCGGACGGCCCGGACGATGTCCTTCCAGATCTCCTGCTTCCGATAGGCATTAACCTGTCAGGATGACAAAGTGAAAAGGCCATTACTACACATGCAACATATCCGTGCATGACACAGTTGTATATACATGTCTCAATCACAGGGGCACATGATGTACACAGGCAGTGCAAAGCTGCCCATGGACAGTTTGCCAGACGTCACTACATGGTATCATTGCATGGGAAGTAAAACCTTGTTCAAATGCACTGTCACTGCACCATACCTGTCCAGTGCATGTCACTACACACTATGGGGGGTGACAACTACTCAGTGAGCCTGCTAGCCAGTGGCGTGCAGACTTTCAGCCTTGCTAGTCAGACAAAATGCACATTCAGAAAGGCAGTGCACAGAACACTCACCTGCTCCCCTGGTGTCCCATACAGCTTGCTGTACTGTGGAAGTAGGCTGTCCAGCAGGGCCTGGTTCTCTTCAAGGCTGAAGGCTGGGGCTCTCTCCACAGTACGTGCCATTGCAGGGTCCAGAGGGGCAGAGACAGCAGCAGTGCAGTGGCAGATGTCGCCCTGGAGCATGTAGTGCAGGCAAGTGAGCTCTCAGGGGACCAGCCAGCAATATATATGTGCTGGAGAGGCAGATACTGTCCCTTGTGTCCAAAGTGATAGGTCCAAGTCGTTTGCATCTTCTGAATCTGGCCAATCCATGGAATAGCAGCACCAAAACACGCCCACAGCATCCTTCAAATCTTCAACTTCATGACATACATGATTTTGCAACATTGTTGTGGATGACCAACTGATTTTCCAGCAACCGACTCGCTCGAAATTCGAAAACGCGTCCGTTGCCAGGCAAGCCCATTGTCAATGGGTGCGCACCGATCGGTCCATTGCGGTACAACGCGCACAGGGGTACAACGCGTACCCGCACACATTGAATGCAATGGGCCGGCCGGAGGCACCGATCGGTCCATTGCAGTACAACGCGTACAGGGGTACAACGCGCACCCGCACACATTGAATGCAATGGGCCGGCCGGAGGCACCGATCGGTCCATTGCAGTACAACGCGCATAGGGGCATAACGCGTACCCGCACACATTGAATGCAATGGGCCGGCCGGAGGCACCGATCGGTCCATTGCAGTACAACGCGTACAGGGGTACAACGCGTACCCGCACACATTGAATGCAATGGGCCGGCCGGAGGCACCGATCGTCCATTGCAGTACAACGCGTACAGGGGTACAACGCGTGACCCGCACACATTGAATGCAATGGGCCGGCCGGAGGCACCGATCGGTCCATTGCAGTTCAACGCACAGGGTACAACGCGTACAGGGGTACAACGCGTACCCGCACACATTGAATGCAATGGGCCGGCCGGAGGCACCGATCGGTCCATTGCAGTACAACGCGACAGGGGTACAACGCGTACCCGCACACATTGAATGCAATGGGCCGGCCGGAGGCACCGATCGGTCCATTGCAGTTCAACGCTGCACAGGGGTACAACGCGTGGCACTCCGCACACATTGAATGCAATGGGCCGGCCGGAGGCACCGATCGGTCCATTGCAGGTCCAACGCGTACAGGGGTACAACGCGTACATGCACGCACACATTGAATGCAATGGGCCGGCCGGAGGCACCGATCGGTCCATTGCAGTACAACGCTGCAGGGGTACAACGC